>CM074808.1:1452523-1531308 GCA_037447605.1 Zygnema circumcarinatum
CCCCCCCCCCCCCCCCCCCCCCCTTCAACCCACTAGCGAAAGTGGCACAAGCTCTTCTTGGGTTTCAATGGAGCGGCCTTGGCCTGCATGCATGCATGCATGCAAACCCTAACCCTAATTGCTTCCACCACGTCGTGGTTTTCTCTTGCCCGGCCGGCCGTACAGCGGCGGGCGACCCGCCCGGCCCGATCCTACCCGGCGGGCGGACAGTACTTCTCGAGCTCGAGGGGAGCGCAGTGTGCTTTGGAGTCCAGCGCCCTCCGACTGACTACTGGACTGGTCGCCAGCCAGCAAGCGCCCGGACTCGCTCGTCTCCTCCTCGCGGCCAGAATTAGGGCAAAGCTCGCGCGCATTTTCGGGCGCTGGACGCCGTGTCGCCTGACTGGCACGAACAAGGGGCAGCGCAAAAGCTCTGGAGCAGCAAGAGAGTAAGCAGTTTTTTTCTCTGCATTTCTCGAAGGGCTACCTGCTGTATGAGGGACGTCTGCATTTCGACTCGGCAGGTATCTTTTGGCTGGGCCGATTAAAGAAGCCAGCGCGCATTCTTGCTGTTGTCAAAGAACTCGACTTTTGTGTCAAGACCTGACCATGTCAGCCCTGGGTTGCATGAGACTTTCGTATGTAATCGTTCATTGTTTCAGAAGTAACTCAGCCGCCGGCCAGGACTGATCGAAAGCGGGCTATCTTCTATGAGTCTGTCGTCCGGATAACGATTGTATCTGCCAACTCGTCGTGCACAGCATTAGGGTTCAGCTGGACAGAGGGGAGGGCGTCAGGCTTGGTTCCTGTAAACGGCGCTGTGCCATTGCGTGGAAAATTTTGGTCGACCAAGCTCGTTTGAAGTTTCAGCAATTGATACATAGGAATACCGTTATTTAGGGTTATCCATGTTTTTTTCTTGACTGGTCTTACTTTTAGTTGAACATGTCTTCCCATTTCGCCACCGCTCCTGGAGTTCCATGTACAGGCATGTAACTTTTTCAGCTCTCTTGTTACGTGATGTAGTTCGCTTATCCTGCGCTTTTTGGATATGCAGGTTCTGTCTCTGGTGAGCATGCGGGAAAATTGTTTCAGCAAACACCGAAATGCCAGATAGTCTTTCAACTGTTTTTCGATCATGTTCTTCCCGTTTCGTCAGGAGGGTAACGTCAAAGAGGTTTGTACTCTATAATCGGCTATCCGGTAGACCTAAACGTTCTGTGTTCGAACAATGCAGTCTCTTCTGGAAGTATTTCTTCCTTCAGCTATGTAGAAGGGAGTTCTCAGTTTTCAGTTGCACTGCTGTTCGCAGTCTATGCTCAATACCTCGGCGGCAACTGTGCTTGACCCTGGAAACAATACAAGGCCGTTTTCCTCCTCATTTGCTTCAGCTCAGACACAAGGAGGAAATCCTGGTGGCTTCCACCATGGAGGTATAGTCTCGTTTCAGGCGCATAGTATAATTTGTTAAATCATGCAGACTTCTTTCATCCGGCAACTACCTCTGAGGTCCAGGGCTGTCCTTGTTTCGTGGTTTCTATCTTTACGTTTCTGCGGGTTAGATTTGATTTGAGATGGCTAGGGTTGAAATTTTTTGTTCTTAGTTAGGTATAGTATTTAGCCTGAACGATACCTCTGGAATACCATGCACGATATTTTATTTTTTTCCACATTTGTTTCCCTCGGATAGAAAACATTTTCATGCAAGTAATGCCTACCGGCGGATGCCTCCGGGCGTTTTTGCGGCGGGCAGGTTCTTTGCAGTCACTCCACAATATGCCAGGGGCGTACAACTTGCAAAACATGCAGACTGCGCTTTCCTCAAGGAACGCTCAAACAAGTGCGGCGCAGCATCCCTCAGGAAGCCTTGCAACTGGGCGCTTTGCTTCAAACAATATTCAAGGAAATTTGCCGCAGGTGAGAAGTGCTTTCTGTATGTGTCCAACCTTCAACCCTCCTCGCAACTCAGAGGCCTTTGAAACAATAACTTTTGGCGTGTCTACTGTTTCCTGGTAAGATTGCAGTTTCAGTTGAAGTCATGTCTCGAAACTGCATATGGTGGTTTGCATTCCTGTGCCACTGGAATCTGCACCGTACCATGAGAATGTTTACTGCTTGCTTTGAATCGGGAATGCTGTTTCTTTTAATAACTTTGCGTTTAAGCTCGTCAGTGTTAGTAAACTAAAGAGATTTTCGTCCATTCTCTACATTTTTCTGCTCAAAAAACGCAGTGTAGTGTCAAAAGGTGCCGTGTTTAATGGTTAACGTGTGTTCTATATGTAAAGCAGATGTCACACACTGGACTTCATGGACACAGCACGATGCCAACTCGTGGTGGCTTAAATGTGAACCATCAGTTTAGCAGCAATATGAATGGGTTAGCCGCTGTTGGACCCGGTAATAGTACAGCAGGAGCGAGTGGCAGTGTAGCAAATCCCCGAGGTTCCTTGGGAGGTGGTGGAATGGCTGTAAATCCGTCGCTTTTAGCAGCTGGAGCCCGTTTAGGGGCGCCGGGTGTAAGTATGGCAGGTGGAGGAAATCTTCAGACAATTGGCAGCTCTGCAGCTGGGGGAACTCTCAACAGAAATTTGAATACGGGTGCAGTGTTAAACATGGCGGCTCTGAATGGTTCCAGAGGCATGGCCAATGTTGGCCTTGGACCCCTTGGGAGCAGTGGAGCATTGGCGGCCCAGGGTCCAGGCCGGCCAGGAAGTGGAGGAAATTTGATGCAGCAAGCAGTAAATATGCCTTCTGCAGCATATAGCCCCTCCGGCGACATTTTAGCAATGATAAGTCGAGGTAGGTTTGTCTTGCGATGGTGAAAGTGGTGAGACATGGAAGGCAGTTCTGGGAGTGTATGCTAAAAATCTGTGGTTGATTCTTGTTGGACTTAGAGCTCAGGTAGAAAGTTTGCCAATTTGAAGATCTCTGACATCTTTGTTCTCTTTTCCTAATATGCATTTGGTGAGACCGTTATCCAAGGGGGTACCTTTTCCTTTTCCAAAGTCACTTTTCTAAAATAGGTGAGCAACATATGGGGGGGGGGGCAGCAGGTCAACCTGGGGGAATCCTTTTGGGGAACAATTATTCTGCTGCGCCTGGTGCTAGTATGCAAGGACAACCTCAGGGAGCCAATGGACAAATTGGAAGTCTAGGGCTAAACAATTCCGATTCAAGCACAAGTGAAGGTCTTGCATTCGACATCAATGAATTTCCCTCGCTGACATCTCGGCCAAATTCAGCATCTGGCGCATTGGGTGCTGGTAGGATGTTTTACTCTTCTTAGAAGCTGCTGCGCTTTTTTCAATGAAGAGTTCATATGGATTCTCAAACCAGGGTTTTTTCATTTTACTTGGCAGCTGCAGCCCTGCGAAAAAATGCCATTGTTCAGCAGAATACGGAGTTCAGCATACAAAACGAAGACTTTCCTGCCTTGCCAGGCTTCAAAGGTAAGCCTTTCAGGGCAAAGTTCATGGCCCGAGGGGAGGGTATCTAAGGTTGCTGTTTTGGTTAGGTTAACAGGACCTTAATTCAATAAGGCCAACTTATTGCTTACTTTGGCTTGTGGTTAGTAATTCGTTGAGTTCATCAATTTTAATCATGGCAAGTTATCCTTTTTTGAATATCTGCAGCTGGTGGAGGTGCTGATATAGGGGAGCTTCACAAGGACCAACAGCAGGACGGTGGCATGTCTGGCTTGCAATCTCTGCACTTCTCGGTAAAAGAAATTCTGACGTTTGGAGCTGACTTAAAGCCTATATGCATACGTTTGGGTTACGCAAACTTGGTGTGTATAAACGGAACATTGTGCTTCTAATTATGTGTGCCATCGTAGGGAACAGTTGCCACAAGGCAGCCTCAGTATGTTGAATTTTTTGTCATCAGATGATGCTCTCCCATCTGATCCTTGAATGTAGATTTTTATCCTTCTTTGGAGCACGGGAATGCAGCTACCAGTTTTCTCTTACTTCCTAAGAATACTTCATTCTATCTTATGTGCCCTTCAGGGACATCTTGGAGGACAGCAAAATTCTGAGCAGTCGGTAATGGCAGGCTTGCGTAACCTCACGTCAACAGGAACTAGTTCTGGCTTGAACCAATATGAGCAGTTGGTTTCTCAGCACCAATTCCAGCAAACACAGGCGCAGCAATTGCAGCATCAGCAGGCACAAGTTCGGCTAAGTACTCATCAGCAGCAACAATTGGGGGCCACAAATCAATTGAGTGGGAGGGATACGGCATCAAGGCCAGGAGGGCTTCAGCAGGGCTCCCACGATCAATTCGGATTGTTGGGGCTACTTAGTGTGATTCGAATGAGCGATGCAGATTTGACCACTTTAGCACTGGGAACGGACTTGACAACACTAGGCCTCAACTTAAACTCTCGAGAGAATCTGTACAAGACATTTGCATCCCCTTGGGCGGAAGGGCCAACACGGGGAGAACCGGAGTTCACTCTGCCTTCGTGTTATATACAGCCTGCTCCTAGTTTACAGGTGGGTTGCAATTCCTAATTTGATGATATTATGCATTGTCGTTTGGTCTTCTACCTTGGTGAGTCTTCCTTTTTTGAACCTATGATGATCCTCCTCAGTCGCAAAAAGTGATCTCTGCTGCCGCCATTAGGAACAAGGGTTGTCTAGCTGTCCCTTTTGTCTGCTTGTAGTTGATGGCCTTAGCCGGATGGAAATGGAGAATAGCTCTGGAATGACATTGATAATCCAGGATGGAATGGCCAGCTGGCTAGAGACATGGGCTGTTGATGGCAGCTTCGCTTTGATCAAGCACTGTCTAAGTTTCAGTTTTGAATGAAACAGCAGTGTTTTATGTTTTGCATAGAAAGCAGTCTCTCTGTCGTGCAAAGGACGGCCGAATTGCATACAATAAAAAATCGCGAATGGTACCTGTTTCTTGTTGAAAGAGGCATGCTCATCAATATTTGAAGACACGCCCTGGAGAGTTTAGGTGCCATTCGAGAGATTGGATGTTTTTTCTGCATGACATACTTGGTCTTTGGTGTGAGGTCCCTGCGTCCACGATGATGTCATTAACTGAATTGCGTACAGGTTGTTTACTAGACAATTTTCTATCGATGTGTGGGGCTACAGGCATTCCCCTTGTTGTCTATGACTGCAAAGTTCTACAGCTAAACACTTCAAATGTATGATTGTGAATAGGGAAACGTTAATAAGGCTTTTTAACGTCGACGGTACGGGCATTGTTTATGTGCAGCCTGGTTACTTCTGCAAGTTCCAGCGAGATACTTTGTTTTACATCTTCTACAGGTGAGTCGGAAAGACATGTCTCTATTTTCCCTCTGTGCTCAGGTTCTTCATTCAGTCCTGTTCCATGCTCTTCCCTCTTTGGAATCGTATCTCTGTTTGGTGAATGGGGCCAATGATTCCGGCGTTAAGGAGTTTCAGTTTTTGCTTAGAAGTGCTTCTAACCTTAGCTTTATGATTGCAGCCAGCATATTTTTTATTTGATGAAAGATATGAGGTTGCTGCGCCATGAAAGGGGATCCAGTATTTTCTGGAATTAATCATCTTACCTAATTCATATGGGCTTCTTGTTTCTTACATACGTAAAAATTTTGGGTGGAATGACTTACCGCTTTCATTTCCAATCTGCATCGCAGCATGCCAAACGACGAGGCACAAATATATGCGGCAGAAGAATTGTGAGTCTGAACTTCCTCTGTCGCACTGCATGGAATTTATGGTTTATTTGCGTTGTTTCTGGTCTGAGATATGCAGGAACTCATGGATTGTGGTTCCAGTCATCTTCACTATTGCTCATGTTTTACCATGGACTGGTTATTTGCTTTGGTCAGTCAGCTGATTCATTTGAACTTTCAACTGAATCACTGATGTGCAACAAAGCTACGGATGAAATGAATAAGCAGCAGACAGGATTGTCTTTGGGGGCGGGTGTAAGCATGTTACTCCTTAAGGGCATTTGACATTCTTGGCTTCATAGTACTTGCATTTGCGTTTTCATGCTCATGGAAGACAGGCTCCCATAGAGTCCTCTGAAGCCTGTGCCCTTCAACTATGTGGACAATGCAGGCACAATAGAGGGTGGTTCTACCACAAGGAGCATCAACTGTGGTTCACGCGAGTGGCCAACACGGAGCCACTTGTAAAGAACCAGAACTATGAGAGGGGTTCATATTACTTTTTCGACCCAACTGTCTGGGAAGTCGGACGGAAGGTCAGTGGTTCATACAGTCGTTCGTTCCCGGGCCTGCTGCGCGACTATCATGCAGTTTAATTGAATTCAATTCAATTTGTATAATATGTATCATGGCATTTAACCTACATTGGGCCTATCTGCAAGAGATCTATTGCGGGAGGAGTTTATGTGCTCTGGGAGACCAGAAGAATTTCTTTCTATGCCTATGAACATTCTCTTTCGCCCCAAAGAAATGTGATGTGTTCGTTGCTTGGCCCAAACTGAAGAGACTTCCTGAAGTGATCAGCCGTACACTCTGCAGTTCTTATGCCAAGCCTGGAGTCTCAACTGGTGCGGTGTGTTGCTGGTGGCGGAGTGCAGGACAACTTTGTGCTTCAATATGAACTGTTGGAGAAAAGACCTGCGCCCGTTCTTCCTCAGCGGTAGCCCGAGGGCCCAGCAGGGTGCTCTCCCTCTCTAGTGGGCGCTCAGGGCTGCTCTGTTCGTACTGCTGCTGCACAGGAAGCCCGTGCGGGCTATGGCCCTTCAATGCCACCTCCCCCCTTGTTCTCGCCTGTGCTGTCTATGCTGTGCTGTGGCTGAGTGGGAGCTTGGAAATGGTGATGGCAGTGTTTCGTTTCCTTACCTAATGTTCGCATTTCCTGGTTCATTGTTTCCGCGTCTGTGGCTTCATCCTCAGTCCTGAGGAGTGCAGAGGGGTAGAAATGTAGCCCTCACAGAGATGGGGGTCATGGAGGACCGTTGGATCGCATGGGTGAGCACTCCATGGAAGTGGCAAACCAGAAACACAGCCCTCGTCCGTGACTCTCGTGACAGGACTCGCAGGGAAGCAGGGGCTGTATCTGCAAGCAGTTTGCTTCCGTCTGCTTGTTCTCGCTGACTATTGAGCCCTGTAGCACAAAACAAATTTGCGATCCTCTACCGAATTGTTCATAACACGGTTAATCTTGAAAATTGTACAACCCCAAAGAGAAGGAAGCCCAGTCCTCGCATCTTCAAACATAAGTCAAAGGCGGATCAATATCCGAGTTCGTTGCCTTGTTGACGATACAGTTCGATACAGTTCGATACTAATTATAAAATACGTCGACGTAAATTCGTGGTCATCCGTACGCCCTTGAATCCGCACCGTACGATCTATCCATGTGGCAGTGAGTGATTGACTGATTGCCTACTGAACATACAGTACCCCATTTTATTCCTATATTCGATCCCAAAAATGCCCTTGACTAATGCTGCTGTACGGACCAAAACGACCACCAAGCATTGCCTGTCGGCAACGCAACAAGACGAAATTTTGCGGTCGCTTTCGGTTGATCGTGTGAGGTGCCAAGTTCATCAGCGAAAACCTGTCAAACCAGCGCCAATCAGAGCTCGTCACGTCGGACACGTTGCTGACATGGCACAAAGCCCATGCTTGGCATGTACCCAGTGGATCCAAGTCCAATAAGTTGTACGGTTAAAACGGGAAATGCGGGGGAGCTTGCCACGTCGGCTAATGTGCAACGTGTACATCTTCAACGGTCAAAAAATAAAAATCACTGAAATTCAAACCTTACAAAATCTGCAAAACGTCAAAAATTCAATTTTTTTTTTCTCAGGCGAAGGCGTAGGCTGGCTAGGCAGGGGCCGTTGGCCTTGATATCTTTCGAGCCTGAGGTTTGGGACAGGCTCGGGGCTGGCTCGGGCCACCGCGGGTGGCGGCGGCGAATCTTTGGCCGCACGGAACGCGCGCTTCAAAAAAAAAACTCTGACGAGTCTGGGCCATTTCCAGCCGTCGGATCAGACCGGGCTCAGATCCGACGGCGGACGATGATGTCTCCATCGCCATGGCCCTCGGGTCCCGGCCATGGGGTGGCCCTCCGCAGCCATCACCCGGCGGCTGGGAGGGACGGAGGGAGGGAGTTGGTGAAAAGGGGAGCGCTGGCATTTTAACAGTTGGCAGGAAGGAAGGGAGAGAGAGGACGAGGGAGAGTTGCAGGTTGAGAGTTGCAGGCGGTTCAAGGGAGAAGGGGGAAGAGGGAGACAGGGCGGCCCGCGCGCTGCGCTGCGTTCTTGTACGAGCTTCAGCTTTGTTTTGCCAGTTTCAATTCAAGCTTGTCAAGATGCTTCGACCGAACATGCGGACGGAGGCCCGCAAGAAGTCGTACAAGCAGGCCGTTGATGCCGATGAGGCAAGGCGGAAGAGGGAGGACAGTATGATTGAGATTCGGAAGAGCAAGCGGGAGGAGAGTCTTATGAAGAAGCGCCGGGAAGGCATGCAATCACAGTTGGACATGCCGAAAGTTCCGGCTGCAACTGTGGAGAAGAAGGTATGCACTGTTGCCTTTGTTCTTCTCTATTGTCGTTGCTGTGATTGTAAAGAGTCGTAATTCTGAGTTTTGTCGGTTTTTGTTCAGCTGGAGAGCCTACCAGGCATGGTTGGCGGGGTTTACTCAGAAGAGCAACAGCAGCAGCTCGAAGCAACCACGCAGTTCAGAAAGTTGCTTTCTATTGGTAAGTTCTTCATATTTTATTCTTGTATGGTTCTTTACATCGACCACGAATGCCGAAATTTATGCGGTGGTATGCTGATTGTGTTCATATTTTTGTCGACTGTGCAGAACGGAGTCCACCTATTGAGGAGGTCATCAAAGCTGGTGTTGTGCCCCGTTTCGTGCAGTTCCTTCAGAAGTATGACTTTCCCCAGCTGCAGGTGCGTCATATGGCCTTCCTCTTTCCGGTCTTAATTTACTGTGCATGTGATGTGGTTGTGGCATTATATCCCTGCATGCAAGCTCAACCTCATTTCCTTTATTGCAATTCTGACTCTGATTGGTGTTCTGCAGTTTGAAGCGGCATGGGCATTAACGAACATTGCGTCTGGAACGTCAGACCATACTCGGGTGGTTATCGAACATGGTGCAGTTCCTATTTTTGTGCAGCTGCTGCAGTCACCCAGTGACGATGTGCGGGAGCAGGTGATATAACTTCGCCTTAGTTTCTTGTTTCTTGGTGTCAATGCAGCTTATCGCGTGATCATCCTTTCACTTAGTGGAGTTGTACTGATTCATAAACTTCCATGTGGCGCAGGCCGTATGGGCTCTTGGGAACATTGCTGGGGATTCTCCCAAGTGCAGGGATCTTGTCCTGAGCCATGGGGCATTGATGCCTCTTCTTCTTCAGCTAAATGAGCAGTCGAAGCTCTCTATGCTTCGGAATGCAACGTGGACTTTGTCTAACTTCTGCAGGGGAAAGCCGCAGCCACCCTTTGAACAGGTATTGTGTTATTGCGAATTATCTTTGTGAAAGTCAAACTGATTGACGTTTCCTTCTCAGCTGATCAATAACGATGTGTACCGGTGATAGGCGATTATCAAGCGGTTGTATTGATTCCTTGTCCATGTTCAATGTGTTGATCATGTAATAAGGAGGATCATTAAGCATAGTCGCGATAGGCACGAAGTTTGCTGTTTACTGCTGGGCCGTCGCCGTTTATTCACTTGGCAGCTTCGGCAGGTATGCATAACCCGAGGCTGACTTATTTTCTCGTGTTGCAGTCGAAGCCCGCCCTCCCCGCTTTGGAGAGGCTCATTCATTCGAGAGATGAAGAAGTCCTGACGGATGCTTGCTGGGCGTTATCTTACCTCTCCGATGGTACCAATGACAAAATTCAGGCAGTCATTGAAGCAAATGTTTGCCGCAGGCTTGTGGAGCTGTTGTTGTAAGTCATATCCTTATTCCTTTTGAATGAATTTGTTGCATATCTATTTCATTTTCTCTGCTCTTCTTGAGTACTGCGAAGATTAATCCATATGCTCCAGCTTGCCATTTGTTTCGTTGGAAAGTAAGTTAGCCGTCTTGTCATGGGTACAGGCATCCGTCACCATCGGTCCTCATTCCTGCCTTGCGAACCGTGGGCAATATTGTAACTGGAGATGATGTACAGACACAGGTAAGTGGTTGATGTATGTTTGGGAGGGGAGTAGTCAAAATTTATCTGCCTCTGTCAAAGATATGCACCTCGTGGTTTACAATGCAATGTATTTGTATTACAGATCATCATCAACAACCAAGCCCTTCCTTGCCTTTTGGGTCTTCTGAAGAACAACCACAAGAAGAGTATCAAGAAGGAAGCTTGCTGGACAATTTCAAACATCACGGCTGGAAACAAGGATCAGATTCAGGTACTGGTGACTCCCGGTATTGTCTCAATACTGTGTCTTGAAAATTTCTTTGCTGCAGGATGTTATGTATCATCCGCTCACTTCTTGGTCTTTCTTCCTTTGAAATAGGCTATGGGGTCTACGTTTTGTCCATAGCACTAAAAGAGCACGCGGTTTTCCCTGTTGCAGGCTGTTATTGATGCAAATATCATTCCACCGCTTGTGGACTTACTGGCTAATGCGGAGTTCGACATCAAGAAAGAAGCTGCCTGGGCTATATCAAATGCCACGTCTGGTGGAACTCATGATCAGATCAAGTATGTTGTAGTTTCTTTTTTTTTCCCCAGTATTGTGAAGCTTTATGATCTGCTCTACTTGGGAGGTGCAAACGTGCCTTGTGGTATTCACTGGCTTACTGCTGGATACAGGCTCTCCTTTCCTCCTTTATTTTCACTTGAGTTTCTCAGGTAATTCGTTTGGAGGTTTGTGCATGCGCTTCTCTTTTCGCATCCCGTCTCCAGAGAGTGTTTGCATTAACAGTCATTTTAGCAGCTCCTAACAAAATGTTTCTGTAAATGACAGGTACTTGGTGCAACAGGGTTGCATTAAACCACTTTGTGATTTGCTCAATACCTCGGATGCCAGGATTGTCACTGTGGCTTTGGAAGGGCTGGAAAATATTTTGAAGGTTGGAGAAGCTGAGAAGGAGCTTGGCCTTACCGGTGGAGCCAACCTGTATGTGCAGTTTATCGATCAGGCTGGTGGCCTGGATAAGATTGAGCTTTTGCAGACTCACCAGAACAATGATATCTATGAGAAGGCTGTGAAGATACTGGAGACGTATTTTGGATTGGAGGACGAGGAAGATCAGCCCCTTGCACCCCAGATTGATGCTGATCAGCAGGCCTATGCCTTTGGAGAGACAGCACAAATGGTGCCTCCCTCTGGAGGATTTAAGTTCTGAAGAGTGAGTTGGCTTATCCACCTCGTAGTTATGCGTATCCTGCAAGGGCGTTGTGCAGATCATTTGAGATCCGTCTGGTCTTTCGATTGATGATGAGCCTCAGATTCATGTACTTCCTCATCTTTCGTGAACCTATTTTAGCTCATCTTTGCTCTCTGTATTTTATTTTCAGGTTCAAGTACACTCCTTTACCAATCACGGTGGATAATGCAGCATAGGACTTCGGATGATGTTTCAGACCTGTGCTCGTTATCTGGCGGGAAGCTCCAGTTTGTGACCTAACAGGCACTCGACTGACTTTGCCTTGCGGAGCTGATCCGTGTGGCACTGACTGGCAGCAAGAATCAGGAGAGAATCGCGTGCTGCTCCAAGCTACCCGATTCTCAGTCCTACATGACACCCGGGCGCCACACAACATCTGACTGGATTTTTGGACTGACTGAGCGGGGCTCATATTACAACAATGTGTTGTTCTGAGGCTCACATCCACCAGTCTCTCTCACGTCCGCCTAACCTCTTTTGGCTTGTCCAAGTCTGCTGGTCCTATCTGATTAGGCTTAGCGCTGACTCGAAAGCCATCACAAGCTCCCTCTATTCTTCCGGCTTCAGCCATCATCTCCCCTGCAATGCAAGCAGCATTGCCCTCCACAGTTCAGTTCTTGACGATCTGAGCACTTTCCCGCCATTGATTGTATCAGCTGGCCTTTGACTTCATCCATACTGGTCTCCAAGACCGGTCTTCTCAACCCCTTACCCTCTGCACCTACCCTACTGCATTAATTAACACATGGAATGCATACAGCTGTAATCCGTTAACAGGGAAACAAGCGATTTTTTTTGGAAGTTCCGAAAACAACTCGGCAATTTGTGAGTGAAGATCCTCTAGTGGCGGAGCCATTATTGGATGCCCCTTGTGTCCTTGGCCGATCAATATCCGTATTGGAAGTACTGGCTTAGAATCCTTGGGAATTTGTTGTTTGGAAGGACATTGCAAACATAGTGACTGAAGACCTCTCCTTGACGTGGTGGAGAGACTACTCGGGGACGTGAAGATGATCAATCTTTTCTGGGAAAGCAAGTGTCGTAATAGGGTTTAATCGTAGCTTGTCAGGGTTGAAGTCGGAAAGGGAGTGGAGGGTGGGGCATAGCTATGGGAGTCAAAGACAGCGGGTAGTCGAAGACTCAGGATTCTGACCTCTGTCCAATACCTGAGCTGGTCAGAATTTTTCTTCTGCCGTTCTGGAGTCGCTTCACGAGGGTGTGGATTTTGTAGGCGTCAAAAACTATGATGCACACTGTTTTTCCTTTTCGTTTTTTTCGGCGTCTTTATTCTG
Organism: Zygnema circumcarinatum; assembly: GCA_037447605.1. Lineage (NCBI taxonomy): Eukaryota > Viridiplantae > Streptophyta > Zygnematophyceae > Zygnematales > Zygnemataceae > Zygnema > Zygnema circumcarinatum. The sequence continues at coordinate 1,465,141 of CM074808.1, forward strand.
ACTGACCATTATTCTGCATGCATTGTTTGTGTACTGCTCTCTCTCGTATGTGTAGACGTGAACGTTCTTGTGCTTTGGTCCCTTTGCTACTGGTCGAGCTAGGCGTGTTCCACCTTGGTGTGAGCGGACTGATCTTTTAGGGCTCATAGGTGTGTTGCGCAAGCAGTGTCCGTGAGATCAGGGCACATTTAAATCTTGGAGTGCAGACAGGCCAGTGCTTCTGTGGGTTGTGCCCTCACAGATTGACAAAACTGGCTGGTGACTGCACGGAAATGATTGCGTTGTTTAAGCTGTGATGTTGCCGTCTGCTAACTGATTTTGTTGTGGATGCCGTTCACCGAGCTTTAGATAGAGCTCGAGTTCAGTTGGACGGCATGGGCTCGTCTGTTGCTTTTGTTTGTGCTTGAACATGGAACGAATATGCAGCCTCGGTACAAAACCGAACAAAGAGAGTGAACAACACACGTGATCTACATTTTGCAATCATGAGTCCCTCGGTGGCAAGTGCTAGGTATACTCGGGGCTTCAATTGGATGCGCCTTTGTGCGGATTCAATGAACCTGTGAATCCTACATATTTCATGTACCGAATCTGACGGCGTAAGAGCCACATCATTCCAGTGACATTTTGCGCTCCAAATGGTTCCTACTTGCAGCTGCGGATGCAATCGACGAAGGGATGCGTGGGTTGGACCATAAGATAGAAAACTAGACTGGTTGGCAAGCATGAAAGTGATCAGAAAAAGCCAATAGTGGCGAGCAGCATGCAGCAACCTTGCAGAGCGCCTGCCATCAGCGCAACACTGCACGCTTCACGTCGGCTCAAGGGGGATGGAAGTGGCATTGATCTCACGATGGCGAAGCCATCAAATGGCACTGGAGCAAGTGGCAGGAGAGTGCGGCCTGCAAAGCATCCAATGCCCCTTTCTGGATGTTGTCGATGGCTTGATGCGTGCGATGGCATGCGTCGGATCCGCACAGGGGAGATTAGGCCATCTCCCTGACTCATGGACAAGTGAGCATGGAGCAACTGTTCTGCTTGTGGGGACTGGTTGTTTGAATAAGATCTGCAGCGAATATAGTTCATGGTTCATCCAACGGAGCGTCTGCAGATAATCCTGCCTCTGTGGAACTGCCCCATGTAAATTGCAAACCTGAAGCCGGAGTGCACGGTATAGAATAGAGTGACCAGGGCACCATCGTGGTTGGATAAGAAAGGAAGAGAGAACCATGGCGGTCCTGACATAATGGAGTGCATTCTATGCCGATATCCTTTCCCAGATACATGCATCATTCCTCGTGTTTGAAGCAATGTCCTTTGAAGTCGAGTTTCCAGCAAAGCAGGCGCAGGCTTTTGTGAAGCAGCCAGCACATGGACCTGTGAAAACTTGCATTCATGGCATGTGCAAGCCATTTTAGGTTTGGGCAGACAGACAAGCACCCAGCCAATGAGAGGTCGCTCCGCTGCTTGCATAAAGATTTCAAAACCTCCGGGCAACATCCTCCCATGTTTCAAAAAATTCAACAGGCTAACTGGCCTACCTAACTCCTACCTCCTTCCCTACCTGAATTCCTTGCAAAGGAGAGCAACATTATCTGAAACTGAAGTCGACTATAACATATAAACATTGTTGGTCTGCAAGCTCCTTTTTGTGCCTGTCCTCGGACAAAAAAAGGTAAACTGTGTACTAGCTCAAAAAACTTGTTAAAATCCTCAAATTCTGGACGCCACAGAAGGACACGTCTTTCACCCAGACAAGTAATATCCTCCTGTGCTGTCTTAGGTCGGCTCAAGTTGGGCTCATTAGAGACCCCTGAGCGAGTGCCTCCTCCACGTCTTAGCCAGATGGACGGCTCATTTTCAGTCAGTTCGTGTTTATTGGGCGGCCACTTCTGTGGCTTACGCAGGAGGGCATCACAATGAGCTGGCTCGGAAGAAATAGCCCAAAAGCCGAAGTACTTGATGCCAAGCATGAGGGGTCAATAAGCTCAGGGATTGACCCGAGATATTTTAGCACCCAGAATGGGTCCTGCGGCTGCAAACTCAACGCCAGAGCCTGAAAGAGAAGGGAGTTTTTCCTCCGTATAGCACCACCGTAGGCACTGATAAACGCTCATTCCTCCAGTAGCCGTGGATTTCTCATTACTCTCTTGATCCGGGCGGCAAGATCTTTCCTTGCTGCCGTTCTCAAACGCTTGCGGTACAGCCCTTCATAGAAAACCTGGCAGCAGAGAGACACTTCAGATAAAAAGCCTTCTCTTGAACCAAACCCCTCGAACTCTTGACAGAATAAATAATCCCCTCTGCCTCGCTACTACGCTAGTCTCTCGTTTCCCACTTTTGATGCAACCATTGATCTATGTAGTAAACGTAGTAGCAATCACTCCGCTGAAAGCTGCCAATGTCCTCAGCGGCTTCTAAATCACATAATGGAATTCTAACCAAAATATTCTGAATAGATCTAATAGCTGCCGACATGTAAGCAGTAGAAACAAAGGGGGGCCCTGGAAAGCCTAAAAATCTGCAAAAGAAGAAGCTTTTGGACATAGCTGAGCTTACCCGGTGTGGGTCAGTCCCATTGCATGGATAAAACCACAAGCGCAATGAATATCCGCACTGTTCAGCAATGGTTTCATTCGACTTGTGTGGCTGCCCCTCCTGTCCAAGGTCAGAGCATTCACAGAGTTCCCTGTATTCTGGCTCTTTCGGAGATCCGCAAGCTCGTGCCAGTAGCTCTAACTTGTTCTGCTGACCATAAACCATCCCTGCCACAAACCCTTACACTATTCAACAATCAATGCAACAGAATAATATGCGATACAAAGGTTTCAGACTTCACCTCCAACCTGGAAGTCAAACTCAGCCAACAAAGATGATCCACCTATACTGAAAAGAAGAAACCTTTTTCCAAGATTTGCAGATTAAGAGGCGTTCACGACTGAAGAATATTAGAGAGTTCCTTGCATGACCCTTCCCGAATCTCCCAATACTCCTCTCATAACAAATTTCACTCTGGATTGGATGGAAGAGGAGAATCATAGGACCAAACATGCAAAATGAACCAGTCTAAACAAATAGCTCCAAGTGAACTAAGTAAATTGAGAAGAAAACTACGAAACGTCCACACGAACGATAAGTATGAGAAATACCTTCCTGAAACCGTTCTTTCGCGTCATTTCTGAAGGCCAATTGGCTTTCTATCATGATAGGGGCATGTTGCATGATATCTGTGAAACGACTCTTTGCAGAGACCCATGAGGAATTCTGCTCCTGGTGGAGTCTATGCACCGGAACCTGCGAACATGATAGAAACTTCATTAGACTTACCTTCTAGATTGTTAAACTATTTTTCTGACAATGCAAGTGACCTCAATGCTCCTGGGTCAATCCCTTTTCTCAAGTCTGGTTGGCATATCAGTCATGTGCGCTCCTAACATTTTAACTTTCCTGCCTACAACACTAGGATTTACAACTACTGACTTTGAGGGAATAGAAGTTTCTTCGAATCAAGAGCGAAAGTCAGTAAGGAAGCATCTAGAATCATCTGTCACCTTGAAATATTTGTAGCCCTTCTGTTCTGCTCTGTCAGCAGTTTGAACAATGGATCTCCAAGATTCTTCTGTAATGAAGTGGTTGCCATCAAATGGTAATATCCAGCGAGCACCAGACTTCACTCCATCGTCAAGGGCGACATTACGAGCCTCATTTTGAGCCGTTACTGCATCCACCCACGAGGGCTGCGGAGTCTCTCCAACCTGCTAAACCTCACCAATCTTTCAATTAGCACATTCACATACACAAAGCCAATAAATACCAATAAATTGCAGCTAACTCATTTTAGATGGCTGACCCCCCAGTCAAGCAAAGTGCGAAGGAGAATCGAAAGAAGCAGCTTCCACAGAGACAACAGAAACTCGTGAGTTGCACAATAGTGCCAGAGCTTCAACGAACTGCCGCTGGATAATCTGAACCTCGACTTGCATTATGTGTTTGTTGCGATTTGCCAAAGCAAATCACCAGTCCACTTGAAGTTGCTTGTCCTACAGCTATTGTTCAATACATTAAATGACGTTCGAAGATTCTATTTGATGGTGGCAAATACATAAAGATGTATAAAGGTTAGAGGAGAACCTTCGTAACGTTGAAGTGGCGAATGATGATATCATCAAGAGTATACCCACTGGCGAGAAGTGAGTCAATGAGTAGGCCACGCTCTGTGGCATTCATAATCTGATTTAGCACCCATCGCTTTTTGCACCCCACCAGTTCGGGTTCGTATTTCAATGCATACTGCAATGCATTCCGAACCCAATGAAACCCCAGACCGTGTCAATGCCCAGCAGGGTTTAGTAATTTGGGGGTTGGAAAGATAATAAGGCCTTCAGATTGCCTCTGAGCATTGCATGCTGGCAAAGGTTGTCGACCTTGAAAATGTAACAAATTGATCCAGCGACAAAAGGGGTCTGAACAAGGGAATGGAGTCGAAAGCAGCAACAACCATCACCACACAAGGAGGACAGGGGCCGACAAGATTCTGATAGCAAAAGAGGGAGTACGCTTTTTGACAGCTAAACAGGTAATCTTTCTTGAAGTGCTTACCCAAGTCTATCTCAGCCAACTTAAATTCTGAAATCGGCATCAAAATGCCAATGTCCCAACATGCAAGTCCTACTGTAGAGCAAGGAAAAGCAAGAATGTTATTAACCAAAAGCGGACGAACTTAGACATTGTTCAAAAGGAACGATTGCAGACATGCATTTTATCTAGGCACCAAGTTGCACGAAAGATAGTATTGCACAGCTTGTTGAATCATTGATCAAGATTTGTATGCACTACCCCTGTGGAGCCAGAAAAGACTGATCTGACAATGATCAATCAAAGGATCAAAACTTGAAAATGCATACAAAAACCAATATATTGTATATTGTAGAATAAGTGACCCTGTCCCGCATTGCACTTCTTACAGGAATGAGGGAGTTCTACCGGACTTCCTGCAGACCAATAGTTTCAACCGGACAGCGGCGCAATTTAAACGCGATCTTTGCCTGCATCGAACAGGACGAGTTCGGCATCTGCAGCGTTTGCAGCAGCAATTGAAGCTCGTAAAGAAAGCCATTACGGACAGCATTTCTCTCAGACTGCTCGAATCAGGAACCTTTTGTGATGTAATCCATATCCATGAAACGGAGCCGTGCAATTTCATAGCAAACCAATACCTGAGTATTCCACAATAGCTGGCTTGGACACTGCAATGGAGGCATGTTGTTTCCAATAACGCGGTACAGCATGAATCGTACGGAGCGTGCTGTATTGTCCACTGCCTGAGGCTCCAGTACCGAGCAAAGTGTCTTTGCATCTCGGAGCACGGGATAGATAAAAAGCACATGAAAGCTGCAGACGATAACTACAGTGAGTGCAAACTTCTTTCCTGAGAACCATGGCTCTGTTTGCACCGTCTGCCTTAGTCCTAATGAATTAAACCTCCTCGGGCTCTCTCTGGAGGGCCGGTGCTCTTCAAATGCTGCTCGTGGCAGCATTCCGCGCACATTCATGCTGCCTTGATCCTCGCTGGCTGCCTGCGCAGATTGCGAGCTTCCTTACGGCGAGCAGAATGCGAGGGAAGCGCCCCCTGCTCGTGCTCGTGCTCGTGCTGTGCCTTTGAGCGAGCGCGCAGGGGGGCGGAGAGGCATTGCTTGTTTGCCCGCCTGTCTGTCTGTCTGCCTGATCTCGCTTTGCGGCGCTTTATTTAATTATTTATTTGCCACCAGCGGCTCTTCCTCCCTCCCTCATCATTGCGTTGCCCGGCCGCCCCGAGGGAGGGAGGGGAGGGAGAAAGCCTCATCATTGCAAACTTGAGAAATAGGCATACAGTAGGACCCATACAGTATAGGCATATAGGCATACAGGGCTTGACTTTGTAGGAGGTGGTGGTACTATATCGCGGTGTTTGTGACTTTATTGAGGCGGAAGCAATAAAAACAACATAGCAGATGAGCTATTCTGATGTCGCCGCCATGGAGGGAGATATACTACTACTGGTTTTTCCTTTGAGGCGTATATGAACTTTTTATTTTATCACGCACTGCCCTCGGGGGCCCTCAGACACGGCAATTGTGCTGCCCTGAGTGCTCCAAGGCCTTGTACTGGGCCCTGTTTTCACTCTGAGTAAACTGCGATCAGATCAGTCCTCACCTGTTGGGTCATTCATTGTATATGCTTTTCCTTTCCACAGCAAACTTGAAGGTGGACCGATTGCCTGAAAGGGTTTACCAAACGCTAATCACAGCCTTTTGCACAATGACCCAAATGCTCGTACAAAAGAAAACAGAAACGAGTTTCAAGACATGGACGCGGCCGCCAACATGCATCCTCATTGTAATATACGGCGGCTGGTGGGACCCAATACCACATCACTACCACCTGCCTTCCTGTGAACTCGATACAGCATTGGAGTAACCAGGATCAGGTGGCCAAACCCTAAAGCAGCAGAAACGACAATCTAGAAATAAATGGATTCGAATAACCAATGAAGGGCTCATGCAAAGCCATGCAGCTAATCCTAAGTCAAGCCTGCCCAACAACTTTCAGACAAAACGGTAAGACAAGGAGGGTTCAGGCCACCAAAGCCTTATCACTCTTTGGAAAAATTCATTTAAGGTATGAAAATGATGTCCTCTGGCCTCACTAATTCCGGCGCTATCGCCCTCCTCCCTCTGATTTCACGATTGGGGCCTCGTTTCCTAAATGCAAAAGTCATATACAAGTAAGCAGCATCCCACTCTTCGTCTCTTATCTCTTCGTGCCATTTGGCACCAACTATTTTCTTCATCAACTCTGCATTGTCTGCATCAAGACTGTGCTCGTGTATGAACTTATGGAAGTTGGCCTTCATTTCAAGTTCCAAGTCATACTCTTCGGCCAGATTCTCCAAGGCATGGAAAGGAACCAGCCACTCTGGACAATCAACAGCATCCTGCAAATGGAAGTCATACTTGATTCCAAAGGGCCTTTGAGAGGGGAAGCGTTTATCTTCGTATCGGTCATCAAAGCGGATGCTGTACACCTGGTTGCCAAACCCGATGCCCTTTGAGGCCCGCAACTTCTGTACAATTGTATTTGCATCTGGCAGGGTTCCAATGAATGCTCCACCAGGACGAAGCAAAGCGGATATGTTTCTCAGTGCTTGGCGTGCACGCTCTTCTGTCTCAAAGCTGTAGTGAAAAGCAAACTGGCAGCTCACGATGTCAAAAGGAGCTAGGTCGCTCAGCGCGTCTTCTATTGAAACCCCCCAGCAGTCAGCACAGAGGAAGCGGGCAGGGAACCTCATAGGTTGATTCCTTCGCCTGTGCCGACTGTCAGTCTCACCATTATAGCGTTTCCGGGCATCCTCTATGGAGCCGTCAGCTACATCCACTCCGGCCCAAAAAGCGATCCTCACCCTCTCCCACTTGGCCAGGTCCCCTCCCTTGCCACATGCCAAATCTAGAACATAGTCGTTCGGTTTTGTGTACATTCTAAGCAGCACCGACTTAACCCAATTGTTTAGCTTCTTTAGATGTATAATAGGGGACTGTTCTCTTTCCGTCCGCGATTGATTCTCACGCGAGCTATAATGATCTGCCACTTGGCGCACCAATGGATCGCCAGGCTCTGCATCAGCCCAGTTTTCAACGGCCTGTCGCTTTGATGCTGGTCCATCATCCGCATGGAGGTCATCGGCATCACCAGCCGGTTCATCATCTGTGCCCATCCAGCTATTGCTGTCATGCCCTTGGCGCAAAATCAGACCAAAAAATCGTTTGAAAGACAATTTAGAATATAAAATAGGACTGCAGCAATTTCCTGTCTGAAATTCACTGCCTGCGAAACTACTCCAACGCCAGACTACAGCTGCACATCCAATCCTGACTTACTAAGGGGGACATGCGAGCCCCAAAGTCCGAAAGACCCTGCCAAATGTAAAAAGGCTATAAGAAAGTAGAGGTAACCAATGAACGTTCATCCATCAAGCCACACTGGGGGTGCTTAAACATAGTGCCATCACAGTCAAACTCACCCCACCCGGCGTTCACACGGGGCAGGCTTCCAGCTGTACCCCGCGCACTCCGCTCAGCCAGCATTGGAATCACGCGAAATCGGCGCCATGGCCAGCGCTCGCAGCTAAGCGCCCATCTGCAGGGCGAGGGGCAGCTCGCTCCGCAGAATACAACCCTCACCTCCCGCCCCTCAAGCAGGGAAGAAAGGGCGGGGCGGGGCGGAGGGAGGGGCCCGCCCCCTGCGCCTGCAGGGGAGGGTTATGTTCTGTGCTCCCAGTCCCAGTTCTGTTACGCGCGACTGTGCACATGCAGAAAATCCAGGAAATTACAGACCCTTAAGTAGCCCCGAGGGCCCTAGGCCCTATATATGGCCTATCAAGGGGTTGGGAATAGTTCGTTTTGAGCGACTGAAATAGTTAGTCACTGAGACTTGGTTAGGAAAAAGCGATGAGTTATGGCTAACCATACTGACTAGTTGATTAGTTGAGAAAGGAGTCTTGATGACTGAGCATTAGTAACACAATACTACGGAAATGAACTCACAAAATTTAACCATATTTTTCTACTGTTTGATTAGTCACTCTGTTCTTTTCTGTAAAGTCATTGCCTAGTTCCTTTCTTCAGTCATCGCTAGGTGGCTACCCGATGCTCTTTTCAGTCATTAATCGATGGCTATGAGAAACAAAACTACCTAACAAATGGTTCGAATCACTGGCAATGGTTGCGAATCCAATGGTTGGAACCAACCATTGGCAACGGTTGCTTGGCTTGCGAATCCATGCTTGGCAACCAGGGGCAATGGTTGGTCCGACGGCCCGGGCGCTCCCATGCATCCAAGCATGCAGTCATTCGGCCTGCAGGGAGGGGAAGCTCTCAAGAGCTCTCAGGAGCTGGCAGGGCACAGCAGGCGGTAGGCCTTTCCTTCAGAGAGAGGGATTAAAGTAGGAGGAGGGAGCAGCCTGCGATGGGTGTGCAGGGGCTGTGGGAGCTCCTTGCGCCAGTTGGCCGGCGGGTGTCGCTAGAGGCCATTGCAAATAAAAGGGTTGCTGTCGGTGAGTTTTTTGGCTCCTCGCTTTCATTTTGCTTTGCGGTTACCTGAGGAACGGGTAACCGGGTTGTTAGCTTGGTTTGAGGCTCTTACTTGCTTGATGCTAGGCCATATGATGTAGCCTTGCAAGACCTGCGATTAATATTCGGTCGTCAGAACTCTGTTTATTAATGTTCTTTAAAGGAGAAGTAGTTCTAGTAGCTCATGATTTTTAACCCTTTAGTGATTTCAGAATTAAATTGTCTAATTTACTTTCACTTCATGCCTCTCTGTGAGAAATTGATTAGGCCTCCCTTTGTCATAGGTACGGTCTTTTATCTCTTTGACATGTACGCTGCTGTTCCTTCGCGAAGGCTCCTCCTTGCAATCCTGCACACAATCCCCGACAATTCGCACGAGCCTGCCTGCCATGCAGAGCGTAGTTTGTTTCACCTGTCATCCAGCCAAAATCGCCCGTACCTTGAAGAGCTCTAAGAGGGAGCCTGACCATTTCTGTTTGCTTCCGGGGCAGATGCTAGCATTTGGATCATTCAGTTGATGAAGGCGATGCGAGATGAACGCGGTGAAATGATCAGAAACGCGCACCTATTGGGATTTTTTCGGCGGATTTGCAAGCTGTTGTTTTTGAAGATTAAACCTGTATTCGTGTTCGATGGTGGCACTCCGGCGCTAAAGCGTCGAACAGTGATTGCAAGACGGCGTCAGAGGGAAAATGCACAGGCGAAGATTCGGAAAACTGCAGAAAAATTGCTTCTGAATCATGTGAGTTAGGCACACGGTCATACGTGGAGTTACAACTTCCGTTTGAGAATGGTTGAAACGCAGTTTCTTCAATATCTTCATGACCACGGAGTAAACTATTAATCTGTAGCAGTTTCTTATCGTAAGACACCTGTGTGTGTTTGTCTCATTGTTCGTCTCTCCCTTTGCAGTTACGAACTCGCAAGATTGAAGAACTTGCTGGAAATCTGGAAAACATGAAGGAGAAGGGTCCAGTGCGCAAAAGGAAAGGGAAAGTTAACGGGGAACAAACAGGGCCAACTTCCACTAAGGTGGACGCGGCAGGCCCTGCAGAAGCTGCACAAGTTCCAATCGTGCTCCAACCAGAGCCCCCAGCAGTTAAAGAAAATTCAAATGTGCAGAACAACATGGATCTCGGTGGGGTTGGTGCCCCCCAATCAACTGCCGCTATTGCTAATCAAGAGCAATCGGATGCCTTGTAAGGAACTCCAGACACAAGAGCAAAAAAGCAAAGAGCGGGAGGTGGGAAAGGGCTTTGTTTCCATGTTGCCCCCTGCTATGAGTTTGGTAATGAATGTGAGGGCCTTCAGATGACGAGAACAAAGGGCTCCCCAATAGTTTTGCTGTCCTTTAGCACATTTTTAATTTTCACCAGATTGAAGTAGTAGAGCCCGTTTACACTGTTCACACAGGCAAGATTCTGGTTAATGAATCTTGTCTGCATACTTTTAGTGCAGTACAACTGCTAACGTGTATGAGTAACAGAAGAAATGTAGTCACATTTAGAAAAACGTATCTGACAAGGATTTTCCTTTTTCAGGCTCGCAGCGTCCCTGGCTGCGGAATGGGAAGATGAGGAGCTGGTGGAAAACGTACAACCCTTTCAGAAATCTCGTGAAGGAACAGTGCAATGGGGAGAGGGCGGGGGGGAGGAAGAGGAGGACGATGATGATGACAACCACGAAGTGATGCTGATGGTGAGGTCAGTGTCACAGACACTTGATTGAAAGTTGAAAGTAGCTCTATACTGGCAGATAGTCTTCAAGTTCATAGAAATGGAAAAGCATTCTGGCGGTTTCCGCCAGTATCTGGAAGCTGTGCAAGAGTGCTTCGTTGCTAGTTGTGTAATTGACACATCTCTTGAAAGGTTGGAATTGGGATATCTTACATACTGCAAGTGTATGACTTGAATTACGGACGAAACTGTTATGGACCGAGTTTAATGAGTGGTTTTAGGTGGCTGACACCTGCCCTAGTGAGCACTTTTCGAGTAAGCGAACACGAGTATTATAAGATTCACAAGTACAACTTAATGTGCCGAATTTAACTTGATCCGACTCTGGGCCAACAGGGCTTCCATTGGTTAGGGATCGTATGCACTACTTTAAGCTACTGGATTAGAGGGGTTTCACCATAAGTAGTTTCTTAGCGAACCTCCTTCTAGAAGCTGCGCGATGTAAGAGGAGACTCCCCAGTGCCATTGGTGTAAAGCCCGAAACCTTTTTGCTGTCAAGGCTTCCGTGGAATACATAATAATAGTAGTACATTCTTATTACTGGTATGAATTGTCATCATTGTTGCATTAGCCAAGCACAAAAATACGTGTGAAACATGCAAAAGACAGTTTCTTCACAAGCCACGGGTTCTAGTCGCAGCAGAACCATGAAACTCAGATGAATCAGGAAACCCTCCTTACGTTTCATGGGAATCGGTTGTCGATTGCAGCCGGGTGAAGGAAGCAGCGCTTTAGACCCTGCAGTGTTGGCCTCACTGCCCGCTTCTGTCCAATTGGAACTCATGGTACAGGTGAGCATCGGAGATGATGGAATGCTGCTGGATTCTGCTTACTGACCAGAGAGAGAGAGAGAGAGGCCTAAGCTTTGTCAAAAAAGTATGTTGATACTCTGTGCTCGTATGCTCTAAAATTAGCCTAACAGGGTGGTGAAGTGTGGGGTGGTGCTGGTCTTGTATTAAATTATTATTGCAGATGAGAGAACAGATGGTGGCAGAGAATCGTGAAAAGTTCCAAAAAGTGGCTAAGGTTTGTATTGACTGGTCTCCTCAAAATCTCAAACTATGTCAAGGACATCAATCAACATAAGCAAATGAAACCCAGGCAATGAGCTGTGATTTGGGAATCGACTAGCTACAATTAGCATCTTTCCTGTATAGTTTTTCTGCGCGAGACATCAGTCAGAAATCAGTCTCGCCCTGGTGTTGATCCCTTCGGTTTTTAGGGTTTGCTGGCAGGCCCCGAGCCAGTTCTCATCCCTTCAAATCGAGGCTTATCTGAAGACTGTAGCCATGCGGCGGGAGATCACGAATGTGCAAAAGGCTTCTGCGGGGCTGGGGGTGGGAGGAGTACAAAGCACACGCATTGCATCGGAATCGAATAAAGAGTTTATCTTTTCATCCAACTTTAACGCGCCCACAAAGTAAGACACATAAGGGTACTTTTGACGAGCTCGTTTTATGGTATAAATAGTTTTTTTTAATTAAATTGCTTCTGGGGGAAAGTAGACAGCTGGAAAACGAATATAGTGTACGTTTTTGATTTTTTTGGAAGCACTCTGCTTACCTTGCTTCTATTATTGCAGTTAGCTGATACGTCTGTATGCAGTCAAGCAGTAACTTGTAAGGTAATAATCCGTCATCTTAAATACGGATTGCAGGGCTCTGACTGCTCCCCTTGAGCAGCAAGAACCATCCCCTCTTGCCAACCTCTCCTTACAAACACCACCCAACGAGCCCCTTGTTCATTCCTCTATTCTCCTGCAAAGTGAGAATTCTGCTCGCACAAAGTTAAGCAGTGGGGAGAGGTCCAATGAAGAGGGGGAGAGGAGGGAGATGGAGAAGTCCCCAGCCCTTCCTTCCGTGCAGACTTATGTGGATGAGAAAGGGAAAACTCGAGTTAGCAGAGTACGAGGGATGGGGGTCCGCATGACTCGTGATTTGCAGTGGAACCTTTACCTTATGAAGGATCGAGAAGATAGCGGCAAGGCTGCCAAATTCCAGGAAGGGAATGCAAGTGATGGGGTTAGAGGTAATACTGGAGAAGCACTTGCAATTGCTGTGAATGTGGAGGGCGGAGACATGGACGAAGACGAGGACCTTTTTATGGCGCTTGTGAAGTCCACACCGGAAGAAGACGGGGAGAAGGTGGAAGGTAATATGAAGGCCTCGGAAGGTTTAGGGGCTGATGATGATGATGACGATGTGGAGTGGGAAGATGGGGTCGGAGATTCTATGAATGGAATGCTTGAAGGGGTTGCAGAGAGTGGAGAATTAGCAGCCAATGGCGTCAAAGGAGCGAGCATTGACAGTAGTGCTGTTGAGGAGGATGTAGTGTGGGAAGATGGGTCTGAACAAGAGGGGAAAAAAGTACCCGTTGAGCTCCCAAAGCCCACAGATGAAGGGGAAAGGAGTGAGCAAGGTAGCCCCCTTGACTCCCTTGTGAGGCAGTCTCAGGGCAACAGCAGTGCTAATGCATTTGTTGAAATTGCTGGACCATCAAGTGGCCCATCTTCTTCTACAGGGCCTCAAAAGGCACAATATTATCCTGCTGCTTCTTTGTTCAAAGTGGTTCCCAATACTCAGTATGGCTTGGAGGAGCTGAGCGGCAGTACATCTTCAGTGCTGACAGAGGTTGTTGGAGGGAAAAACGGAGTTTTAGAAGGCAGCATAGATAAAACAGCAGGGCGTAGGATGGAGCAGTTGAAGAGTCATTTGGAGGATGAATCAAATCTGCGAAAGGCTAATAGACTCAGCTTGCTAGGAGGGGAGATGTACAAGGTAGCAGGTCAGCTTGAAACAAGCAACATGGGAGAGCTCCGGCCCAGTCAGGTTGAAACAAAAGATGACGGTGATTTGGAAGAAGCAATCAGGTTAAGCCTAGAGGAACAGGGAAAGCAGACAGCCCTTTATGGTGATTCAGACTCTTTACCCGGCAGTCCTGCTGGAGGCAGATGTCTTGCAGAGATAAAGGAAAATTCAAATAGCCCTATTTCGATTCCTGCTGTGGAGTCAGCACAGCCTTTTGGACCTTGGGAGGGAGAAAGCTATGGAGGAGGGGATGGCTTCAGGCTTTCAGAAAAAACGTCTGTGGCAGAGCCATATTGTAACGATGGGCAGAAGCTGAATCGGGTCTTCAAAGACCCACAAATAGGAGAAGATGGGCAGACATACCTAGAAGGTTTATCGGAAGAAGAGTTAATACAATTAGCAATACAGAGAAGTTTGGTGGAGGCTGTACCTGCAAAACAACTGACAATTCGCGAGCCGACATTAGTAGACGTAAAGTGGGGAGAGATGTGTGGAGAAGCGAAAGAGAAGGCACAAGCAGAGATGGGCGGAAAGGAAGCAGGAGATTTTGAATCTAGAGAGCGGGCGAGGAAAGGGAAAAGAATCGTTGAAGACAAGATCGATGAATTAGATGGGACCGATGGGGCCTGCATAGCTCTGACCGAGAATGCAGAAGGGGCAGCGATAGAGAACTTGATTGGTGTTGGAGCGAGTGTAGAAGCAAATACTATTGAAATTGGACAAAGAGAAGGGCAAAGGAGAGGGCTTCCAACGCTCAGTGGACCCGGTGGGCATGCAGCAGATTCTAATGAATCGCAGAAAAAGGAAGGAGGAGAAGCAGAGGGGACTGAAGCTGGCGAATTTCATCCATCTTCTGAAGGACGAGATAGAGCACAAAGATTGGTTGGGGATGCTAACCAGAGTGCAAGTAGTAGTGGAGCTAATGGTGGCAGAAGTGAGCAGCGTAGCGGTTGGCCTCTAAGACATGATGCAATTCCACCCATCGATGAGGAGGAACTGTTGCAGGAAGCCATGGCTATTGACTTGGCAGCAGAGCGTGCTGAGTTGGAAGAGAGAGAGACCAAGTTGGCGGCAGAGAGAGAGGCTCTCAGACATGAAGAGGCGGAGTTGCAGGCTGAGCTGGAAGAGGAGCGGAACGAGCTGCAGGCAAGCATTAACTACTTCGAGAATGTCCTTTGTGAGATCGTGAATTGAAAACTAGACCTTTGGCAGCTCAAAATCTTACTTCGTGTTTAGGATGCATTCATATTTTGGGGAAAGGAGATAGGTCACAGTGGCATTCAAGGAGAGATTCAGAAGCTAGAGTCGAGTCTCCTTCATTTTTCGACACATGGAAGTGAGAGTTTTAAAGGGAGGTTTTGGGTTGTATGGGTGAGAGCAGTTCCAAAACGAGCAGTTGATGCGAGAGGTGGAGGAGGAGAGGGTGCTTCTGCGTGAAGAAGCAGCTCAGCTGAGCTCCGCTCAGAGGAAGAATGCACGCGATGCGGAGTCTGTTACGGCTGAAATGTTCGAAGAATGTCAGGTACACCTCTCCTTTTCTTCAAGATTTCCTTCTTATCCAACACATCAGGGTTTGAGGAGCAAGTTGCCAGGATCGTGTTACTGAAAAAGTTGTAGTCAGCTGAATCCTGAAGAAAGGCTCCTTGCGTGGAAAAAAAACGTGAAAGGAAGAGAATTGCTGCCGCAAGGCCTGACTCGTTTTGTCTTAAAGCTGGTTTTGTGGCATTGGAATACAGTTTTGGAGAGGTTGTTTCTGCGATGCGTTTATGTGTGTCCCAACCGTTGATAACGATTATCTTGATCCAACCCTTTGGTTTTTCTTACTAAAAAAGTTCAACCCATCATCCCCATGTCACTACTCTGTAGTGTTTCTTGTGCTTCTTTCTGACATTTGAAGGTGGTCGGAACAGGACCTACTGCAAATTTTTGGTATTCCGTACATTATCGCTCCCATGGAAGCGGAAGCGCAGTGCGCTTTCATGGACCAAACGAAGATGGTCGATGCAGTTGTGACGGATGACTGCGACGTGTTCCTTTTTGGAGGCCGCAATGTCTTCAAAAATATTTTTGATGACAGAAAATATGTGGAGACCTACCTTATGAAAGATGTGGAAACAGAACTAGGGCTGACGAGAGAGAAACTGATCAACATGGCTCTGCTTTTGGGAAGTGATTACACTGAAGGAGTCAGGTGAGCATCTCAAAAGTGTTGGAGTTTGCTTCATTCTCAGACTCCATCCTGCAGCTTCATGTATTGCACGCTTTTCTCATTCAATAGTAGCTGCTGCTCGTATGCCTCAGTGCAATTTACTGAGGCAGACCAACAGCTTGTCTCCATTTGCTTGAGAGGCTACTTAAAAACAACATGAAAGCGTACTTAAAAAGCAATATGATAGTGTGTGTCTCTCATAGCGGTTTTAGAGGGGGGTATTGTTTTCTACAGCGGCATAGGCATTGTGAACGCAATCGAGGTGGTGAATGCATATGAGGGGCTGAGCGGCCTTCTCAAGTTCAAGCAGTGGGCCCTCTCCTTAGACGAAACTCTGCTAAACAAAGTGGAGGCAAGCAGTAGAGGGCGAGGCAGGAAGGGTCGTGGGAGAGGCAATCGCGGGAGGGCAAAGGGAGAAGGGGTCGCTCGAGCTGAAGGTGGAGAAGGGCAGGAGAGAGATGCAACGGTAGACAACGAGAGTGAAGCGGAGCAGAATGAGAAGGAAGTACAACAGAGAGTGTTTCAATCGAGGCATGTAAGTGGATGCCAAGAAAGTAGTCCCACCATGCTAAGAAGTTGTTGATGAAAATTTTAAAGTTGATGAAGTGACATTAGTATTACCACTTCCCATTCTTGCTTGCTCGCTAGTCGGTAAGATTTTTTTTTTTTTTTTGTTTACCATGGTAGCTCGTACAGAGCGTTTTCACCAAATGGACCCTCGTCTTTCAGGGGTGCCCTGACCTGATCTGCGTTGTTCCCTTATTCTGTAGAGAGGTGTGAGCAAGAACTGGAACATACCGGACAGCTTTCCGAGTGAAGCTGTGGTGTGCGCCTACCTCCGGCCTCAAGTCGATGACTCTTCTGACAAATTCACATGGGGCCGACCGGACCTTGACTCCTTACGGCTGTAAGGCTTGGTTTTTGCCTTCGCAGCATCAACTGTTGGAGGGTTACTAGGGCAATCAGCTGAACATCCAGATTGTATAGCAAAGTCAAAATATAAACCTTTATCTCCACTGTCTTAATGAAACCGCAAAAGGAAAATGTTGCAAAGAACATTCTGGGGCTTCAACAGAAGTCTATGGGAGGTGGTTTAGGGTGTGCAGTACTTTCATGCTTTTTCCGGTCATCCGATTTCCAACACTGAATGGGGTCCATGGCTCGCTGCTTGTGGCAGGTTCTGCAGAGACAAGTTGTCGTTTTCCAGAGAGAAGGCCGACGAGATGTTGCTGCCGGTGATGAAGGCGTTCGAGAGTCATGAGGTGAGGGGAGGGCCTTGAAATGTTGAAAAGTTTGAAATGAAACATGGCCGCATTGCCATGTTTCATTTCCAACTTTTCATTTTCAAACAACTAATTTCATTTTTTATCGAGCAAATGATGGAACGGGTGTTTGCAGCTCATTGAGAAAAATGTTCGTGGCGATGTGTTTCAAGTGGGAGAAATCAACTGTTTGTTCAAAGCATCTCCGAAATACTTTTGTCATACATCAAAGTCCACAATCCATGTGAACTGGATAATCTCACTTCATGCTTGATTGTTGAACTTTAGCTTTGCTTTTTTTTTTTTTTTTCGTCTTGTATCGCAGACCCAACTCCGCCTTGAGGCATTCTACAGCTTCAATCAACGATTTGCTAAAATTCGGTCAAAGCGGATTCAGAAGGCTGTGACTGGAATCACAGGAAAACGGAACGCTGAGCTCACGGATCTGCCTGCTCAGTTTATGGCCCCTCGAAAACTGCCGGCCACAAAGAGAGGGAGGAAGAGCTCTGCCGAAGTCGGAGCTGCAGTTGAGAGTGGTTTAGAGCAAGAGGGAGCGAATGCAGCAAGGGGAAGGAAGCGAAAGGGGGTGAATCTAGAAGCTGGTGAAGGGAAAGGCAGTCGGAGTAAGGAGAGAACCACTGATGGAGATGTTCAAACCTCGACTATGGCTAAACGTGGAGGAAGGAGAGGCAGGGGTAGGGGCGGGGGCAGAGGTGTTGGTGGGAGGACAGGAGCAGGGGAGGCATCGAGAGGAGAGGGAGAGTCTGCAGAGGAAGCTGTGGTTGCAGAAGTTCGGAGGGTATGTGTGTTGGGCATTTTGCTGAATGGCGCTCTTTGCAATGCTTGTTGAATTGTGGAGTTTTATGGAGATCACTCCTTAGGAAGATGTAGGAGTTTCGGTGTAGTTTTTGGGGAAGCTACGGCCATGTTTTGATCACCTGTTCGGTCATTTCTTTATTGAAATAGCAAAGGAAGGACCTCTAGATAAAGTCACTGCCTACCAGTTGTGTAACTCTTCCTTGTGGCGGGGTTGGATGCAGTCAAAGCGGCAGCGTAAAAGCATCCGATATGTTGATCCGAACTGTGAGGAGGAAGCTGCTAGCGATGGCGACTCTTGCAGCAAAGACTACGAACCCTCTGACGACGAAGAAGGCGAAGCCGTACTCCGAGATATGCAGGCGGGAGGCTCCAACAACCTGGAAAGTACAAATCCGAGTTTTTCTAAACGCTGTGGGGAAGGTGGGGCTACCTTTGAGAGCTCACAGATGCCTCGTAATAGGGGAGAGCCTGTCCAGTGTGACCTGTCTGAAAGAAACTTGACGGGCAGCGGTGGCTACCTATTCAGTGGAGGTGGTTTCTGTTTGGAGGAGGAGGACAACCCGGAGGTGGAAGCAAACCCAGTGGGAGGAGGAGGCCGGCATCATGCAGACAGCGGAGGGGAAGACGGTGATTGCCTTGATGGGGATTCAAGAGCGCTGGACAATGCTCTGTCGAGAAGTTCAGAACTGTACAAAGACATGGTCGGAGTAAAGGGAGTGGCGGGGGAGGAAACGATAGCGAGTAGTCTCCAAAGGACCGGACTTAGTGATTTGCAGGAAACAGAGGATGAGCGGCAGAGGGAGGAAGGGAAGTCGTTAGGGTTTATGCCAGCAGAGCGTGTTGTGGCTGAAGGAGTCAGCGGTGAAGGGAACGAATCTGGAACTGGAAGGTTAAGGGCGGCTCCGTCTATGAAGCGGAGGAAGAAAGCTGCTCCTGATGCTATTTAGGGCCTGAAAATTTTGCAGCTGCTAGTTTCTTGAGCAGTCAGGGAAGGTCCCGTCTTTTTATGGGCGCATTCTTGCAGCTGTGAATCCTAGAAATGGTTAAAGACAAGCTCTGGCTTGCACTTGGGAAAAGATTTCTTGGCTCTAGACCTGTTGTGTATAATTTGGTTTCTGTATATCTCTTTTGTTATAGCATTGTAAGTGTCATAATTGCGCCACACTCTGGAAGAGAGACCTGAATCCGAAGAAGCTCTGAACTCAAGTTGATCTGTGTGATATCAGGGCTTTGTGCTCGATTTAGGGTTTTGACTTTTTCTGTAAACGACTGGCGTTATTCTGTATACCCCGGGAGACAGCTTTTGATCCAACATAGGAAAATGAAAACCTTCGGCTCCCCTTTAGCTGCAGTAGTGCGGCTTGACAAACTAATTCCTTTTACTGATTTTCTGATTATCGTATAAAATGTAACCTGTTAAAACTTCATTTAACGTAGATCCTGTAATAGCATGAGCATAACAACTAAATAAAATATGATTCTTAATTAACTGGAGCTGAAAAGCCCATTTGGCGCAAGCTATCAATCTTTTGAAAAGGTGTCTCGTTAGGAAAGTTTTTTCTTGACTTGTTTAGAGCTGCTGCATGCATTCCATAATATTGTACCGAATTCTTAGAAAGCTGGAACTCGGCCTTCCGTGAGCCGATCCAAAAGGGGAAAAACGGCGGATTACACAAAACGCCGCGTTTGATGAATTTTCATCGTCATCACGATGATGATGACTGTGTCAGGAAGGGGGTTCGAACCCCTGCCCTCTATCGAGGACCAGAACTTGAGTCTGGCGCCTTAGACCACTCGGCCACCCTGACGATGTATATGGGTGCACTTTTAAAGTGTATAAAATCTTGCTTTTCAAAATTCCACCATTGTTAACGCCTTCTACTACAGTACTGAAATGTGAGTTACCGGCTGGCTATACGGCTGCAGAGTAAGGCAGCGGATGAGGTTGGAAGGGCCGGCTCACCATGGAAGTGCCTGCGCGGCGTGGAAGGCTATTTCAGCTTGTTTGCATTTTTCTAAACCATACAAGCCATGATCCACAATGACAAAACAGAGCTTTTGTTGCAATTGATAACCAGCAGTCAGAGGGACGAGATTGCAGGCGCCCCGACGAAGTATAGGACGCGTAGCTGAAGTTTACGCTAGTTACTATGGAGGACAATAACAGATAATGGCGAACAGAAAGGAAGAAACACACCCCGAAAGAGCCCCGCCATTTCCAGATGTAAAACCCCAAGCATTAATAGCTGTACAAAGTTGGCACAAGTGTTGAGTACCTTGACTCCAGGTGTTACCATCTGTCACGCCTACCAACTACTGGCTCAATATGAACCAATATGGTGAAGTCCTATACTGACTAAATACGGGAACATGAATCATCATCCCCACGGACACCAAACTAATAGTGATATCGATAGAAAGTGGCAGAACACAGTGCAGTGCAATGCCACGAAATTGGACACTAAAAAATGAGTCCTTCATGCAGAAGGACACGGTGACACTAAACATTTGAGCTTTCCTGCCAAAGGACACCGATCCTCAGGAACACTCGTGTAGTGCTGTCATGCAAATCCACCTCACTTGGGCGAATACAGACTCCAACAAATCAGAATTACCGAATTTTGATCACCGGACGTAATGGACGGCACCACTCCAAGCTTCCTCTCTGTACACGAAGCTTCGAACATGGATACATCCCTTACTGAACAAAACGGTCATGAAATCCATCGTCAGAAAACCGGCACGAATTGCGCTCTCCCAGTAACACATAACGATGCTCGGCCACCCATTCATATAGAAGATCCCTCACAAAGCTGCACAGGAGGGAGCAGACCATATCAGTCAGCCTCTGCATTGAAAATGGCCGGATGAGTTTTCATGGAAGCCATTTCCCTCTTTGGGCCCAAGGAAAGCTTAACTATGACGCCAAACAGTTGCAGCACAAGTCTGCAGAACCTGCGAAATTAAAGAGACCATGTTTAACAAGAAGTCCACTTTGCTTGCGACCCAACATGACAACTGTGAGCAGACACGTACGAAGGTGTCAGGAGTCCAGTAGCTGCCAAGGCCGGGTACGGCAGTCTCAGGCGTTGCCCAATCCTCATAACAGCGTCAGATCTAGTGAAAGATCTGCATCGCAAAAACAAACAGTGGAGGTTAAACCAACGGGCATGGTTACAGAAATACAACTCGGTTTCACATGCTTCTTGTGGAAGGGTGACATCTCATCCATAGCCCAAGTGCAGCTGCATACAGGTGGTCCCACTTTGTCAGTTTCTCAAAATTTGATTGATTGGAATTGCAAACTTCCAGTCCCAAGAAAGCCTGAAAAGTTACCGATTCTTCTCTACGAGCACAATACTGGAGATATCGTCTGGTGAGCGGCCCGATCGTTCCAGAAGTGCACGGCCTGCAGGGCTCTGCAATGCAGCAAATCGCAACTTCCTGCAATCCCACGCCTCGTAGAAACACATAAGTAAACATCGACGATGCTGCTGCCTCAAGCTGGACATAAACAGCTTTATGCACTTTTAGCAGTAATGTCCCAACACGTACGTGTGTGAGAATCATTCAGATGTTAGCAGCTAAACAACATGCCTGCGAAGTTTAGCTGTGATCTAATTACATTTGAAAGACCAATCCACCTGTGAGATAGTGCATACGGATTTACGACAATTCCATCGTTTGGAAGCTATATCAAGAATATGCCGCCGTTAATATCAAGCAAAACAGTGGAACGATCCATTCAGCAGTGTTGCAAATCGAGGGAGGTGTAAATTTATTCATGCTATTTCATTTGAAATCAGTATTGAACTTCAATTAATGGACAAGTTGAGGTCGAACAGACTGCTTCAGAATTTCAGACTTTCATGCCGGACTGCTTTATGCCATCTCCCGACACGATAGTTGACTAAGGAGATGCACATAACTGCCGGGGACTTTCTTTCGTTCTTTTTTTCTTCCTACAGACGGGCAAAAGCTTACCCAACAGGATCATTGTCGAGAACGAAATTGACCCCAGCATTACACAGGTTGCAAACACCTGCACAGTTATATAAAGACAAAAAAAATCACCTGGCATGTTAATTGCTGAGAATAGCTTGCACAACAGAATAAAATAAAAATGATTATCTTCATGTAAAGAGCAAATTGCTTCACGCCATCTTCAGCTGAGTACTGCGATTCCTACACATGCAAAAAAAAAGGGTCCGCTAAATGCATGCGCTATGTGTCTGACTCAGAGAACATCAGGGCAAAGGCATTCGCCAGAAGAATCCAAGCATTAACGCTTGCAACATGACAAGTCATCGACCCTGCATCACTACACCGCAGAAGATGCAAAGCATGCAATGAAAACATGGAAGCTCTGCAGTTTCATCCGGCAACTTTTTCGGCTTTGTATCAACGACGGAAGTGCACACTGACAGTTTCTAGCTGCAGTGTCTACAGACACTTCACCTTGTCAGGATGCATGCAAAAGAGAAAATCACTCACTGGATCTGTTCCGACACAAAATGCTAGGAACCGTACCGACAATCAAACGATTCGTGAGATCTTCAAATCAGAAAAAGCTTTCTTTGTCATTCGAGCTGCTTGCAGTAATTCCGCAAGGAATAGAGGTGAAGTGCAACATCGTTGACCATAAAGGACCCTACTGGGTGCCAGCAATATTTGATAATTTCCACAAGCCTTTTATGCAATCAAGGACTAAAATGGGACCGTGCCAATCTAGCATGAAAAAGAAGGCATGCAGAATTGTCAATAGCCATGTTATGCTTCAACCACTCAGAGCTCTAGTCAATAGGCATCAGGAAGCTCCACTTAACAAAGCATGGCCGTTTGTGGTGGAACGGCCTTCACAAGAATTTCCACGAAACAAACTATTAAACAAGCAGCCGAAGACGCTTCTGGCTTCATTCGCAATTGCATAAGAGATTCAAGATACTGACCATCAAATAAAATTACTGGTCTGTCGTCCGTGGTGAAGTAATCGTCAGATTTGTGAGCAATCCCTCTATTGATTGTAGCATCTGCGCTTTCAAGCGACGACGGTGCTGCCCGTCCCTCAGCCACTGCAAGCTGTGCAGTGCTCGGTTTCACATACGCGGACTTTTGTGCAACCAATGGCGCCTGCTTGACAGTCAGCGGAGATCGCAAACCACCTTGACTCAACCAATCGCTCTCATTCCTTTTACTCTCACCCTTCGACCTACTCCCCAGGCTACCAAAAACGCTAGCCACGGCAAGATGCGCCGAATTGATACGCTGCAGACTCCGTCCATGCTGACAGAAATGGACTCCCAACTCCTCTCCAACAAACCCAGAAGTAAGCACCAGCCTTCCCCGCACAGACGACCGCAGCACAGCCTCCATAGCTTTCGCCCTTACAAAGCACCACTGAGCAGTACTCAGCCCCTCTCCTCCCTGTCGCCTCCCTCCCTCCTCTCCCTTCCTCCTCTCCCTCTCTCCCTCTCCCTCCCTTCTCTCCCTCTCCTTCCCTCCCTCGCGAGCCTGCACTGCTACCAAGAGCCTACCGGTTCCACGAAAATAGGAGGCGGGCCGCTCGCAGGATCCAGCAGGTCCGGCGGCCACGCGCAATGAGTCGACTTCGAGCCGAGTCGAGATCTGCTCGATTTCACGTTTTTGAGCTCGCCGTTTGACTCGGGAGCGTTTCGCGAGGCGCAAGGGCAGAGAGTCAAAAACTCAGCGCCTGGACCTAAAGGCCTGACCTCCCTCAAATCGTCGACGACACCAATGAGAGATTGACACGCCAAAGAATTTTCAGAGGACGAGTGCCAATTGGATAGGATCGAAAAATGCTTGAAGTGAGTTGAGTTGAGACCGAGCAGAACTCGCCTCGACCGCCATGAACTGGCCCGCCACGTGGCAGATCGCAATCTCGCGAAGCCGCCAGCGCGGACCGGCCACACGTGCGGCCAATCCCGCCGCTCGTCTTGATTCTGCGCGCGAGGGCGTTCATACGGAAGATCCGTACGTCCGTATCCGTCGTTGTGTGGAGATTTCGTTCACACGGGCGGTGACAATGTGAGCTCGTCGTTGTCTCTACCGACCTCGACCCACAAGGTTTGAAAATGTCGGACAACATTTTGCCGCTTTAGCTTTAGCTGCCTTCATGTTGTAACATTGCTAATTGCCTCCGAGCTGCTTTGGGCGATGCCCACGGCTGGCCTCCTCTAGTGCCCAGGCTCGTGCTCCCCCGTTTTATTTCCTGGATGTTGAGTCCGTCCCGCGTATCCAGTCCATATGTTTGGAAGGGGTATTTGCCGTTGGTTACTCTCCCCTCGTTGTGTTTGTGGTCGCTTGATTAACGCATCCATCTTCTTCACTGTGCACACGGCGGTGATACATTTTGGCTCATAGTGTTGTGCGCGACGCGATTGCCGCGGTGGTGTAGAAAGCGGGTGTTTCCTCGTGCAGCAAGCGCGCCGAACCCCATTGTTCCCCCTCGGCTGATCGCTTATGGGGAGTGAGGGGTCCGGCGTCCTTCGCGGCTGCTGCTAGAGCCGTGTTGGTTGGCCCTCGAAGCACAGTTCCGCGCGTGGATTTTTCCTTCGTCCCTGGGTCATTACTCTGTGGCTGGCTCCCCTTGGCTCCCCATGTTGTGTTGCTTTTGTCCGTGGACATTTCATGGACCGCCATCGTGAAGCCAATGCCATCTCCATCTCACAACATGTAAATAATTGCCACCGTCAAATGGGCAACACAGGAAGGGCGTTGGAGACTTGGAGGCGCTTGTCGTATCCAAACTTCCAAACTGCCAATGGCCGCCTCTAGTACGGTGGGCCCTGCGGCGCAAATTGACGCTGCCGGCCGTACGGCGTTGACTGGCGGGTACAGCGGTTAAGACGGCCTTTTTGTCCTCTACGAACGACCGGAAGATAACGACTTCAGCCGGTTCCCGTGCACCCCGTAAAACGTCTCCAGTTTAGCCGCCGTAAGGACAGGGGTTTCACGGATACAATGCACACGTGAATGGCTTCTTGAAAGCCTCTCCCTCTCTCACGTTCTTCTCTCTCTCCTTTCCTCTCTCTCTCCTTCACTCAGAGCTCTCTCTCTCTCTCTCGCAGGAGGAGCTCCTGCAGGACAAGGGCTTGTCAATACCGCGCCTCCCTGCAAGCAGCCGCCCTGACTTAGGCTGGGAGCGGCAGCCATGAAAGGCGGCCCGACGAGAGAGAGGCGCAATGGTCGCATTGGAGGATTCGAGTGGACCATGCCAGATCGCCTCCCGCGTTCAAAGGGGAAGTCCTTCAACACTGTGGGGCTCTTGATCTCAGCGCTGCCATGGCTGTGTTTCTCGAGCTTCATTATTTTAGGGTTCGTATTTCTCGGGAACGGGTGGAGAGGACAGCCGCGGACTTCCTTAGCCATTCCTTCCGTTGTGTATTCTGACCTAAAGGCGCACCTACCTGCTGAACCACTGTCTGAAGAAAGTGAAACACGAGCAGGGTCAGAAACAAATGCCATTACAGAAGACGAAGTTTCAGGGAACAGCGCGCTCATGGAGGCCCGCAAAGAAACTGATGGAAGCAGCTTTACAAGTGGAGGGGAGGGAGAATCTTCTGGCGGGAGTGGAGGCTCTGAAGAGCGGACGAGATTTAACGGATACGGAGAACTTGGCAGCAAACATCAGGCTGGGCTGCACAGCGGATACACGGATGTAGTTTCGCATTCCCGATTTCGAGGCCGATTTGAGGATAGGCTGAATGGTAATGCTGAGAGGAACCAGGAAGGAGAGACACCAGTGTTGCCACAGACAACTGGTCAAGAGAAGCAAAGAGAGGACTATTTTGGAGGTTCTTTTTCGCCTCGAAATGTCCAGCGGGAGCCATGGAGAAGAGTGGAACCACCTAGCGTGGACGAGGCAAGAGGGCGTGATATCAGTAGGGCTGACGCTGGCATTGGGGAGATTTTGGAGAGGCAAGAGCAGCAGACTTTGAGTCAACAGGGTGAGGCACAGGGTGCAGAGTTGGGGAGAGAGTGGAAGCAAGTGGGGGGAGAAGGTCGGTTCCACGCAGAACATGCAAACGTTGCAGGTGTAGATGGGGAGAGGGGGGTAGGAGAGGAGACGATGAGGGGTGATGCAGGAGTATTCGAGAGGAAGGAAGCGAGTGCCGGCATAAGTGGACACCTGAGAGACACGCAGGAATCAGAATTCAGTCACGGTTCAGAAGAAAGGATGGTCGAGAAAAACGGAGATGCAGCAGAACTGGGCAGCTTTCAGAGTGAGAGTGGCTCGTTATCGACTGAAAGGATGGAAGTGGATGGTAGGAATCATGAGATAGGTGGAGATGCCAGAGTTGAAGTTAGGATTCCTGTGCAGGAAGCCATGAGCGAGACGAGGATGGACAAAACACCGTTGCAAGTGGACGGAGCTCAAAGCCTGGATGAAATATGGAGCAAGTTGATCCACAAGCAGGGAGGAAAGGCAGAACACCGCCGCTATGGGAGTGAAGGTCTTGTGGAGAATGTTGACAGTTTAGAGCAGATATGGAAGAAGCACTATGCAGAAGATACTGTTGGGGGACAGCGGTTGGGTTCCGGAACCTCTGCTAAAAAGGCGAAGGTGGATTTGGATGCTCTGTGGGACAAGCACTTTAGTGACTCTAAGAAGGAGGCGACCGGGGAAAGGCAGAACGAGGAGTACGGAAGCTTGGGTGGTGGAGAATGGGTCAGGGCAGGTAGAGCGTCTGAGGGTATAGAGGGTGAGGAGGCGACAGGAGCACGTGGAACTGGAAACGCGGGAGCAGAGGAAGGGGAAAAGAGAGAGGAGTTTCCAATGGGGGAGAGGGGGTTTAGAAAGAGAGAGGGCATGGAACCTGGTGGGGGAGTGGAGGGGAAAGGATTGGGTGAGGAGAGGGGAGGATTTACGGAGGTTCTGCCTAGGACTTCGCTGAGGAGGGAGAAGGATTTCAAGGAGAGGTCAGGGTTCAGGCGCAGTGACATCAGAGGGCAAGATAGTAGGGAGGGAGATGGTTCAGATTCTAGGACAGGCTTTGTCTCGAAGCGGGCCGCGGAGGAGGACAGGTTTGTGAAGGGCGGAGAGTTAGCAGATAGTAGAAGAGACTCTGAGGAAGATGACGAGGAGGACGAGGAAGGAGATGAGGAGAGAGTAGGAATGAAGAGTGAGGGTATCGGGAGGAGCCCCAAGGAAGAGCCGGTTAAGCAAGAAAGGCAGCACCGTCGGGGCTTTCAAAGTCATCATTGGGAAGGTGCGAGGGAGAGGACACAAGTAGAGAGGGAAACTCGCTTGGGTGGTCAATGGAGTCGAGGAGCCACAGAAAAGAGCACAGAAATCAGGGGCTGGGAGAGGCCCTACACACGCAAAGAACGCCAACCCTAATGGAAGGAAACGGAAGGTCTGCCTTCCGATCCTTCTGAAAGTAAAGTCTGCCGAGAAAACTTCCCTTGAAAAGGTAAAACTTGGTGGAAATCTTCCAGCGGAAGAACATCAGGCTAAGGGCGGCATGGCCGTACGCCCGGCATGCCTGCCTTTCCGGGAAAGTTATTTATTGGTCTTGTAGATTGAAAAATGTACAGCATCGTTTTTTACTGCAAGCCTCTGTTGCAGCTGGAAAAGCTAACTGCTGATCGAGGCTTTTGCAGCTTTTACTCCGATATTTCAGTTTTGAAGGATTCAGTCATTAATGAGCAGCGTGCAGTTTGCTGATTGGCTCATCCTAACAAAACGACGAGCAGCTTCTTGGTATTCGTCTACAGTCGATGGATACCAAGAGAAAGAGAGGGGGGAGGGGGTGCAGTGTCCCCCTAAAAGAACCTTTAGGGCAATTGCTGAGAGTGTGGCGAGTCCTCCCAATTCCCACCACTCCGCACTTCTCAGTTCTGTTCGTGGTCTGTTCGAGGCTGATTTTTGCATCAACATTTTTTTTCTTCCCAAAATCTATTATTTGGCTAAGTGGTGAAGGCAAGTGAGTTCCAAGGAGAGGTGGGGCCTGGCGATGGCCGCTTTAGACAGTAGCTTCCAGTAAGATGCAGAATACTTTATACTCGTTTGGCCTCCTGGTCAGAACTTGGAGTAGGTGGCAGTGGTCCATCACTTTCTGTTGGATTCGATTCTTTTTTAAAATTATTGAACAATTCATCTCGGGAATGCATGAGATGGCAGCTCCTCATGCCTTCTCTTTTCATGTGAGAGTGAGAGAATGCGAGGCACGAGGAATGGCGCTTGCAAGACAATTGAGAGCTCGTCATGGCGGAGAAAAGAAGCCATGCAAGTGTGAACAGCTTTAACAATTGAAAAAATTTGTATCGAACATCGGGAAAAGCCTCCACGTTTGTTGGTTTGTAGGGTTTTTGGATTTTTGGGGTTTCTGGATTTTAGGGATTCGGCTTAAAAACCACAAAGAACCGTTCGGAAACCAAAAAGGAGGTGACGCCATGGACGCCTGATCCGCCAGATCTTTGGTCCGCACCGATATTTTTAGGACAACGACGAAGATCGGAAAAAATAGGACCCTGTGTGAACGGTTTCGGACCCGTGGATAGATATCCCACGTCAGCTTCGCCCAGAGCCCCGTCATCCGTCCGAAGCACGTGCCTGGTGACACGTGGACGCATGGCAAGCGGGGAAGGCCCGGGAGAGGCTGGGGAGCGGCTCGGCCGCCAGCAAGGAAAGAACGAAAGCCCTGTTGTTGCCAAAAAGGCGCCGGAGATCGTCTCTTGCAGGAGACCGCTCAGGGGAGGGAGAGGGTGAGAGAGAGAGGGAGAGGGAGAGGGAGAGGGAGAGGGAGAGGGAGAGGGAGAGGATATTCAGAAGAGAGAATCGAGAAGGATTCAGTACGTTGGAAAGCATTTGAGACGCTATGGAGTTGCGTATGTTCTTTGATTGCAGCGTGGCTTACATGGACGAGAGCGGCTGTGTCCATTTCTGTCTCCCTATTTATGTGGACGTGGGAGGCGTCTGTCATGCGTCTCTTGCAGGCATCCGCGCATTCAGCGGTGCCATGGATGAGGCCGTTCTTGAAAGATATGGTCCGGTGAATTTGCACGAGTTTTATGCGATTGCACAGGCCAGGCTGATGCTTGAAAGGGAGGAGCAAAAGAGGCTTATGGAATGCGTGCTCGAGGAAATGATTCAGCGCGTGCGGGAAATGAAGCGAATGAAGGCGAAGTCCAAGCTGCAGCTGCTTCACAAAAACAATGCCAGTATCAAACAGCCAAACATGAAAGGTGACCACCTATCCTATTGAGAGCAATTGTGTGGGAGAGTGAGTCAGAAAAGTTTGGTTCCTTGATTTCCAATTCACGTATCTTATCAGTTATTTCTTTGCGTCTGTACAGTTGAAACGACGCTTTTCTTGCCAATTGATAGGCTACGGTTTACGTGTAGCATTTCTTTTGTTGAATGTGAATGCTTTGATTTTATTTTGTACGTCTAGATCTTACGAATTAGGATGTATTGAGATATGCTTGCAGCGGTTTTGAATTCTTACGGCATTTAGCCCGAGTGCACCCTCCTGATTCAGCTGTATGATGGTGGAATTTGCCTATGGAAAACAGACCTGTTGCTTCGGGAGCTTTGGGACGATCATCAAGGCAATCATGTCTCGTCCTTCCAAGCGAAGAGGGAAATCAATTCCAAACACCTGGTAAAGAGGATGTCACTGTACATGAATTCTCTGGTGATGAGAGATAGTCCGGCTTGTCTTTCGGTTCAGCTGGGGCTCTGTTTGGAAATTCTTTACTGGAGTGATAAACAGCATACTTGGTAGTTCCTGCTTCTGGCCATGTATGTTGTTGAAGAGTTGTGGCATGCTTACGTCCGTGTCAAAAGTGCCCAGGAGTTCAATTTCTTGAATCTTTCTTTATACACGAGCTGATGTTTTTACTACGGATGTTGCAGGCTCCAACACGCCTTCACACTCGCTGTGGGATGATGCCACGATGCACAAAGAACAGAGTTCACAATCTGCATCAACCTCGGGCCGCTGTATATTGATGTACAGGGCTGGTTTTACTGCCGCTACCTGCCATTGGCAAGACACTGTAAACTTGTGAAACTAGTTAGTGAGCGACAACTTCAGTGCACGCTGTATACGAGGGGCCTGCCAAAATGTTGCGTAGCTCGTCAAAACACCCTTCCGACAAAAAACTGTAGATTTGTGAAATATGTTGGGTAGGCAAAGGTCACTTGTTTCAGAGATCCGTGACCCACGTCCGTCAACAGCGTTGTGGATACAAAGAGGAAGTAGGAAGCTGTTTTATCAAACTGATGGTCTGTAAATATTGACTTCGGTTGCGTTCACTGTTTGTTTCCTTGCATCTCGCGAGAGTATTGCTGATCTGCATGAGGATGATTAGGTAGGCGGGATAGGCGATTTCCGCATCATTCTCCCCCCCCCCCCCCCACCCATCAGTTTTTGCGCCCAAATGCCGTGCTTTTGTCAGTTTTGTGTAGAACACACGTTTACCGAAATGGCATTTCTCGGGGTGTACACAAACTGTGTTGGAGTTGAAAAACCCAAAGAGACGGAGGTTCGGATTGAAACGTTTGCTGGTGGAGGCATTTTGGAGTGGACTTTGGCCCTACTGTCGCACTTGTCTGCCTCGTCCGGCTCGCTCGGCAGGCGGCACTGGGCTGCTGATATCACAAGTCCGTTCACGCCGCAGGTTGGGACACTGACAACAACAGGGACAACTCTGCCACACGGAACTGTCGCCAAAGTGGTCCCGCCGTTACTGGACTTTTCTACAAAGCGGACTTGAAGGTTGTGCAGCAGCACATGGCTTTTGGCTGCAATCGGCACGAGAGTTGACGTTTTATACAAAAAAAACATCACAAACGTAGGGAGCAGTTCGAGCGGGCACCACAATTTAAGGGCTGAGCTGGCCTACAGTTCAATAGGTAATAAAGGGTGGAACTCGCACTTCAGCAACGCAGACCATCAAACAAAAGAAATGGGAGGAGAACATCCCTCACAAGCCGCCAAGCGATTCACTTGCTGACTGCTCTTTATTTTTTTAGCAGAAAGGTTGCACAGATAAATTCATGTGCGCCAATGCCGAAGCTGGACCAGACATGGCCCCTTTGTGTGGATTAAAATATCGGCGAACAATTCTTTCTCTGGATAGAGATTAGAAGCCGGCCCATCTTCAGAAGCCAGTGATGCGGCAAA
This sequence comes from Zygnema circumcarinatum, assembly GCA_037447605.1. Taxonomy (NCBI): domain Eukaryota; kingdom Viridiplantae; phylum Streptophyta; class Zygnematophyceae; order Zygnematales; family Zygnemataceae; genus Zygnema; species Zygnema circumcarinatum. The sequence continues at coordinate 1,496,232 of CM074808.1, forward strand.
GGCTGCCAGGCTGCGAGGCATGGCTCCTCAGGGCGGGATTTTTACATAGAACGACTTCAAGTGACCAGCAGTTGAACTTGAAACGGTAACCAGGACGGCTCATGTATACGAACATAGAAAAGCCACAAACCAAAGGAGAGCCCAAGTGGCCTGACCTCCATGGCGTTTTCGTCTTCGAAGACGAAGAAGCTCTGGAGGAACTCAAATATTCAGATGTTATGGTCCCGTCACAGCTCTCAGTTAAGGTCCTCCCAAACCTGACACATGGAACAGGAAACATTACGAGGCACGGGTCAGATGTAGATTAGGGAGTGCATAGACTCCCTCCTTTCTACGTCACATCTCTTTCATCTCTCCCCTGCTGTAAAATGCAGTGCACAGGAGAACATGGAACACCAAACGTTTCATGCAACCATGGCCAGAGGGTGACCTCACATTCAACTGGTCGTTGTGGCAACGGAGCTCTGCACAAGCTCATCATGGATAAGCCCAAGTTCGGCATCCGCTTGCGGTAGTTGTGCTCGAGGGCCCGACCTCTCTAACACGTTGAATAGTTCCACAAATTTGGCCAGGGTCAACTCCTCGGGCCGCGACTGCCAGTAGAAAGTAAACCTTCTGTTATTAAGAGCTCCGGTATTGCAAGCAGCCATGGAGTGGTGCAGGAACTCAAAGGATGGAAATGCAAGAGTGTGGCAAGATATTTTAGGGTTAGATAGAACTCACAGTGGGCGGCAACCCAATCGCCTCTAAGGCTTCTACCACCTGCAGGGGTTGGAATATTGGTTGAAGGGAGTTCCGTAGCATCTTGCGTTTGACTTCAAACGCGGAATTTACCTGCAACCAAACTCGGGCAAATCTTAGCTTGACCAGATACACTTTCACTACAAATCAATGTCTCTGTTGTGGAATACTCAATGTCACCTCTCCATTAGACATGTAAGAAGCATGCACGTGTGCGATAAACTTTCATAAGCGTCTTCTGACACACCTCTCTGCCTCTCTGCCTCTCACCTCTCTGAATCGAGGTCAAATGCAGAAATGCATATCGGATGAATAAAAAGAAAGACAGACACACTGATGATGCTTTTTTCACTCATTTGTGCACCTCTCTTACCCTTCGATGTGACCCCTACTGAATCACTGTGGCAAAAAGTCCTCCTGTTCGAGACAATTAGATGCAAGGAAATGGACAGATTTGCACCAGAACGCCCCCAAACATAATGTTCTTATGTGAAAATGCAACCCCCATTAACCCTCACATACTGAACGTATTTTGAGGAAACCACTAGGGCTGTGCTTTCGAAATGACCCACCATGGAGAAAAATGCCCTTGGTGACGATACTTTCGGATATTCATGGACATGCTTGACTAAAAACGTCACAACAGCTGCATTCACCTGTGCAGCGATCCCATGGAACCACTTTTGGAAATCAGTTCTGTTTAAACTCCGTTCCCCACGCACCCCTTCCACCACTTCGACAATTGCTTGAACTTCACCTCATGAATGGAAGACGGAAAACAGACAACTTCCTTGACCAGCTTACAAGCCACATTCAAGCGACAGGATAGACTTGCCCCTCACTTTTGGTGGCGGAAGGAAACTCAGCCGATCGACAAAGAAGTTGTACTTTGGATCTGCAGAGAGGCAACAACACATACAAGCACGAGCATACTGTCACCTCTCCAATGCACCATAGTAGCACATGCGCAATAATAAAAACAAGGAGCTGAGTAATGCAATAATAATAAGCTGGTATTCAGCTGAATAATACCCTATCAGCCCTTAAGAGGCAATCGAACTGTCTGAACAAAAAGCCAAGACCTTGTGCCACCTGCCGGAATCTTGAATGGTCTCATCCTCTAGAAACAGCTCAGCTATGTAATAAGCTCGACCAAACAACCGATGAAGAAAGGGAAGTACATTCTTACTGGAATAGAAGTGGACAAAAATGCTTATCCGGCGATATTCCGAAGTTCCGGGAGACGAATCCACGAGCCGCATAGCCGCTTCGTCCTGTCCAGACAGGCCCTTAGCAAATCAGCTCAAGCTAAGCATTCTAAGCCCATATCAGAAGACATTTTTTTTTTTTCATGAATGCGAATGCGAGAGTGGAGTGATACCTGCAGCATGAGCACTACACGTGAGAACATGTCCGCCATGGGCAGGAGGCGGCGCACAACGTCCGTTGTGATGTTGAACGGGAGGTTGGACACCACCTGCTTAAACCCTAAGCCCCCGGCAACCCCACAGTCAGCCCCTTTCATGATTCCTGCCAAACATGGCTCTGTCGGAGAAGAGGAGATGCAAAGTAAAGTAAAGCGCAGGTGGAGAGTACAAAAGGAGAAAAGACTGTCTAGTCTTGGCACTCATTTCGAGGAACTGACCCAAGGAAAGAGAGGAAGAGAACCTTGAACAGAGGTACAGTGAGCCTTCAATCAGCGGAACTCTGCTAACTAGCCATAATATTGAGGAAAAAGACAAAGCACCTTCGCCCGGAGAGGCGAGCCATCCTTCCGCGGAGAGGCCTCCTTTCTTCGTTGCTCCAAAGCAGCACCGATTGTGGAAGCAAGCGGCAGCTTCAGAAAGTCATCATGGAAAATCTGGGCGAGTCCACATCAAGTAAACATCTGTAAAAACCAAGTGCAAGTAAATCCCTTAAAGAATGAAAGCTTCACCTTCTCAATCCTTAGCAGAGTTTTTGATATGAGAGAGCATACAAACACTCTTAAAGAGTGCCCAGGCATTCCAGCTCGCTCCCGTTAGCTACCAAATGATCCCAATCGATTGGAAGATGCCGGAGCTTGCAAGTGGAGTGTTATTTAAAACGCACAGCAATTTGCAACTGGGGATCCAAAACACTCCACATTTCTTTTCGTCAGGAGATCCTTGTTTGATTGGCAAACTGGAATTAAACCTTATATGCCAGTCTTTTCCCTCCCGCTCAACACCAAGCACTGCCCGGAGAAGGTAAGCAAGCCTACCTGCACATTGGAGCAGTCCGCAAAACGTTCTCTGGTCAAAGTGACCATGTCCTTATCCTGCCAAGGCGTCCCCCAGCTCCCCTGCCATCTGTCATCAGCCTTTACACTCTCCCTGTGTGCCAGACTCGAGGGTTGCATCCACCAACTTTCATAGGTATTATGAGTGAAGGAGTAACGAACAGCGATCAAAACTGAACTTAGCCACTACCTTCTCTCTCCATTCCTACTACGACGCAGACAGCTGTCCCCTGATACAGGCTTGTCATTTAGCCTTCATCACACCTCATCACGCCTTCATCGCACCTCATCTCAGTTAACCAGCTTTGTATCTGTTTGCCTAAAAAAACCCATAGCATGGCAGGCTCAGGGGATAGCAACTCAGTTGCCTAAAAGGCTTCATTACAGTCGCCGCCACACTCTAATACCTCCCTTTCCGTCTACAAGAGCTGCTAACGTTCTACTTCCACCAAATGGTAGGAAGTAGAACGCTACACGTCAGTGGCTACTAACATAACATCAGTACAATTTCTGCCGGTCACAACGGTATGATCACTTGAGTATTTGAGCTTGGGCAGGTAGGGAAAAACTATCAGTGCAATTCAGGTTGAACATGGAATACACAATCGATTGGCACAGCGCACAGTCGCTTACCTTCTCCACCCCGATGACAAATGCACCAGCATCCACCAGCGCTTGTGTGAGCGCTCCAGTTCCCGTGCCTACCTCCAACACCAAATCTCCCGGTTGAATGTCTGCAGCTTCCACAGTGCTCTTTGTAATGGCATCGCTCACCATGTAATGCTGCCACCCAAGCATCAATCAACAATTAACTTCTAGTACCTTTGGCAATGGTTTATTGTTTCTGCTAATTCTAACACGAGGTGCCTTGACTCAGTAGAAAGAGGTGAGCCTGCAGTTTATCTTCAGCAAGCACACCTGGCCCAACCACTTCTTTGGAGCACGGTTCTTGCTGTGCAACGCCCTCAACGTCTTTCCAACCGTCTTCGCATCATTCTGAGATGTCTTCTCTTCGCCCACATACCTCCTTTTCCCTTCTCCACGTTCCTGGAATTGTTTCCTCCCCTGCCCAGCTTCCCTTTCTTGCTGCAACTTTTCCCCTCTCTGCTCCCTTAATTCCGCACTGGCAGTATGCCTTAACCTCCGCTCTAGACTACACACCCCCCTCCCAGTTGCTGCAGGCCTCCTTCGAGGCCCATCTTCCTCCACAAAGAGAGTACACCTCCCCGCTGACTCCCATGAGGAGGACCAGGAAAGAGAGCCCGCGGCCATGGCCGCACTCTCCGCAGGAGGGTGAGGGCAGAAGCTCACTTCCAATACAGTAACCCTAATCCTAGCCCTAACCCTGTTCTGATTTCAACCGCAACTCATCACGAACGTTCGTCGTCTATTGTGCATCGCCCCACCTTGGAATTTTTACGTTAGTGTATTCTCGACTACCCTTTATATTTTGACGCCGTCAAGGCTAATCTGGAGCTGCAGTTAGCATCGATATGGTATTTCAGGTTTACTAACGCCTCCCTTCTGTTGGCAGCCTCGCTTTTACCGTCTTAGGAGACTGACACGCTCGTAGCCTTTCTTGAAGCCATGGTTTGGCTACGTTCCACTGGTTTCTTCCTCAGTGCGAGAGCTGCACGCAGCCATTTCTCAAGGCAGGCGAGCACAGTCTCTCGCTCTGAGGAGCAGCGGATTGGGGATGCTGCAAAGCAGCGATTGGCGCAGGGAAGGGTTGCAGGGGACGAGGAGCTGAAGCCTACAACACTGCAGATTGGTGCAGGACTTGCTGTCGTGGCTATTGTGGCTAAGCTCGTCATGATGGTGAGCTTCATGCCTGAAGTCTTCACTAGCACAAATCAAGCGTTTAATTTGGGAACTGTTAGTGAAAGTTTGGACTTCTTAGTTTGCTTTTATCTGTAATGTTGGTAAGTTTCGAGGTCAACTTCTTCTGAAGATCCGAAGCTTGTAAATTTTTCTTCACATACTTGTGGAAGTAAGGATTTCAGCGGAGTAGCAATTACACTTTTCTCCAAAAATCTGCATACGCACTTGGTTTAATTTTGGCAATTCATGACGAGAAACGAGCGTCTGAGATCCGTTTGCCAGGTTAAGTTACCTTGTCAGCAGACTGCATTGGAAAGCAAGAGGCTCTGAACCAAGGGTGTTGACTAGTTGTGATTGTTTGTTGATTATTCGATAGCCTTTGAACCAACGGTGTTGAGTCAACTTGTCCGGTAGCACTCAGGAGGTCAAGTAGATGACTGTGATTCTTTGAGATAAAAGGCTTTTAGCATAATTATACTTGCCTTGCCAAGCAGGAAAACAGCCACTACCTTCCTGACTGGTAAATCGGGATTGGCGGCCACACGGGCGACAGTACGATGAGTCGGTTGAACCGGAGAGGGTGGCACAAAAAGCCCGCAAAATTGCGAAAGAGCAAGAAACTTTGAAGCCATACACTAGGGAGGAGTGGGACGAGCTGCAGAGCTTGCGCCCACGGACTCCCTTTGAGAGCAGTCTTGGAAGGGATGGGGCACGCATTCGCAGTGGAGAGCCAGTGAGCTTGGTGAGTTCTCCTCACCCTTGCGCTTCAATCAACTCAAACTTTTTAAGTCTAGGGTTCGTGAGGTGTGCAGGTTTATCCCCATCCTGAAAAACATCTTCGTCTGATGTGGTACTTAATCTTGTCTTTTTGAAAAATGGAATGCCCACAAGAGCGAGGGTCTCTTTGATTCATGTATCTAATTATGCTAAGCTTTGGATTATTTTCCTGGATTGTGAGCAGGAGGATTTGCGCAACTGGGTGATTGATGTATTCATGGAAGCTCTTCACGAGCGTGAAGATGCTGTCAGTCGACTTAAGAAGCGGTGGTGACAAGGGCTCCGCTCTGCTTTAAGTTTGAAGACTTGCCGTCGCGGCAAGTTGGCTTGTCCTCGCTCAATTGCAAACTGTCCCTTACCTGTGTGCTCTATCCACATTACTACAGATACAATTAGCATGGAATCTTGTAATTGACTCTTGGCTTTAGAACCAACCAATTATGAATGTAAGTTAGTTGTTTTGCTTTAGATTCCAGATTTCAACGAGTTGGAAAAATGGAACGATCATATTCAATATTCATGATATTGTAATCAAGGAAATTTGTTCTTGGGCACTTGTCTGTTCGAGTTCATGGCCATGGCTATGTTGTAGCCAGGATGTTTTCGTGCGATAAACCGGCAACGGCAGCCTCTTCCTTACACCCCTTTTCCCTCCAGAGCATCCTTTAATGATTTCAGAACGTCAATGTATGTCTGACCAGAAAACTAAGCATTCATTCCCTTTGGCCAGACATCATTGCATTGCTTCAAGATGCTTCGAATGTGCAATGCCAGGCCTAAAATGCACGTGCATTGCATGGTACCACCCGGACCAAAGCTAGAAAGCTTTAACATGTATTCTAAATTTCCGAACGAACGAGGTCAAACTGACTGCAACGACTATGCTCGACGAGAGCCGAACCCTCTGGCTGCAAAAAGATGTCGATTGGAAAAGGATGAAAGATCATCCATTTATAGCTCCCTGCTTCAAAGTTACCGCGATTATAACTACTGCCGACAATCCATATGCCGGTTTTTGATATAATCCGACAAAAAATGCAGGTGAGCCTGCAGCAGGCCCTTACGCATTGTGCTAATAGTGCAAGCCAACATCTGTGAGTACAGAAGGGGAAAAATGGTTTTCAATCAATTCGAAGGACCTCAATTTCAAACACTAGCTCAGAATTTGGTTGGATGCCCCAATGCGGAAATCCTCCAGCGCCATATGCATAGTCAGGGGAACACTGTAGGCCCCAACACAAGCATGAAAGAATCAGTGTCTATGCTGGTTTGTACGAAGATTTCCTCTGTAACCGCAAAAAAATGCAGGGACGACGTTAACGGGCAGCAAGACCTGAAGAAACCTTTCATTTGGAGGAAGGTGGGGATGAGGTCATGTTCACATGGCTCTTAAAATGCATCGAGTGACCCTAGGAATCCTTCCCACATCTATGCTCAGTCTGAATAATGTGCCAAGCACTATTCAATAATTTCCAACTAAGTTCTCAATGTTTTCTAACCCGTTTGGAAGCACTTCTGACTCTCAAAGCAAAAAATAGTTCCTTCAAACCATTTCCGAGTTGCAATCAAGCACGCAGCCATTACACAGCAACAGCAATTAATGTGATCTGACCTTCAGTCGTGCAACTTCTCCAAGCTGCATCCCCAAGACGCCTTCATCCCAGCCTGGCCACGTTCACCATCGCAAAGAAAAGCTGTTATATTACCACTTTAAAAGCACAGCCTAAGTCGTTCGGTATTTCCAAAAGTGACGTTTGCCTACAGGCCACAAAATTCCTGACAGAAATTGTAAAAGGGCATTTCTTATATTATACGTCTCCAAGGGTATCAGAATAGACGAAAAACAAGTAAAGTATATGTCAAGAGAAGGATTATCATATGCACTGTTTACTGTTTTCTGGTGAAGTACTGAAATGTTTTTTTAGAATGACAACGATGAAATCGATGAAAAGGCCCGCCTTGCAATAGTTTGCGAAATTAATGGTAACGCCTTGAGCGATGGCTTATTGGTATCTAGTAACGCAAAGTTGCAAGCGGAGGTCAAGTACACACCTTTAATAACTCTTCCTAACCCCACTTGGAATTCAAATGGCTTCTGGCCTGGGTCTTGGGTGCTGAATAAAAGTCACACGCAAAGAAGCACTTCAATGTCAATCGACTGCAGAACCTTTAATGTTCGTAAAACCGGGTGAAAGGGAAGCCAAGTGTTGATGCACACAGCACAAGCCAACTCCAGAAGTATACAAAAATGTCTAGACAAAATAATCTTCCAGAAAAAAATCCGAACAAGCACGGCAAAGTATCTCACCTCCAAAACTTCTTTGAGAGGTCTCGATCTTTACCTGAAAAGGCAAACAAGAACCAATGAGAGCCCTGTTAATACGAGCTGAAAGCTGCTAAGAAACCTTCCACGCCTCCTCTTTCAGCCACATACGCGAAAATGTGACACTATTATCACAGCAAAAAGCAACCCTGTCTGCAGCGCTGCAATCCAACCATACCGTAGCCCGTGCAATGCACAGTGACGCGCTGTCCCTTGCTCGGATACGGCCCTCCGCCAGGCCGAATGATTTCCTTCACCACACCCATGCCGGACTACTGCTGCCTCTGCTGAGCTTTTCGCTAATCCGTCTGCCAATATTCCCTCTCCTTACCTTATTTACAACAGCCTGCAGCTCGAGCCAAAGCACTGCCTTTATCAGCTGTGTTCTTTAGGCTTCTCCCCGACAATATTAAGCGGACACTGCCACGGACGCTGGTACTCGTCTCCGCGACGACCTCGCTCTTTCAGTCCGTTGCGCACACCGCGCTCGCGCCTAGCTGGAGCGTCATCCAATGAATTTGCGTCACGTGTAAGTGTCTATACACGTGGCATGCTGTTATTGGTGATCGTGCTCATTGGGAGGGAAAGTCGCGGGCTCCCTTGGATTTCTCCCACATATTTGCAAGCGCAAAATCCAAAGGCTTCCAATAAACTGCAGTCGAAGTCTTCCAAGAGGTATACCTTTCTCGGCCTTTTGGCTAAGATCAAGTGTAGTATCTGTTCTTATCAGTTTAATATCTGATACGTGGTCCATCGGACCACATGATATTAACCTAATTTTTCAGGGTGGAGGGTCCAAAGGCCAGCTTGCTGGTCGGATCCTTCAGCGTCGCCTCAGTATTGCACTACATCTGAGGTCGGTGCAGCCCTCCCCCAACGGGGACTACCAATGAAAATTGAAGTCAATACATCTTTTATTGCAAGGTTAATAAGACTATGTCAATATCCCAAGTGAAGATGTTCAAAAATTGTAATTAATAATTGGAGCTGTCCGATTGTAAGTGAATATGACTGTCTTAAAATTATTTCAGGACAGGAGTAAGGCTGGAACTGAATAAATTTTGGTGTTTAATGTTGTACTTTCTTAGGCATCATACAGCTTCCGTGCCTAATCACCTTTGCAACACGATAAAACATAGACTCAAATAAGACACGTGCGAAAGTTACAAGGCGCTGTTACAAGCGAACAGATAAACAATTGAAAAAGTCGTACTGTAGCCATAATTTCACAAAACTGATTCGAACAGAAAATTTAGAGTTCAATTCATATATATTAATATACCTGAACGTTTCCGCAGAAGTGAAAAATGGCATTGAACTCACGATGGCGAGGCCATCAGATGATGCAGGGCTCGGTTGAACTATATACTGTGTCTTCTTCTGCCATGACTCATGGTCAGACCACAGAGCACAGTCACCCTTTGAATTGCATTGGCAACTACCAGAAAGTGCGACAAGCAGAAACCCGAATTGCCCGATGTTGTAGTGAGGGTATGGGCCGTTCTGACATGTTATATACTTTCTTCTGTTGGAAGAAGCCACGAAATTGTGGAAAGATCGCAGCCAGATTGCATTCAGAAAGCGAATTATTACGTCAATGGAAAGTCTTGGCAGTTGGCACACCTTACAACTCCGATGAAAAATTTTGTAACTGGCTTGAGAAGAATTCGCAAGTGAGCGTTAATGTGATTGAATAGTATTTGGGCCCTTTGGGGATATTTACAGAAAATTCCAGCCACATGCTGTCAAACCCTTTCAGGTTTTCGAGTTATGAACCGCTCTTCATGATGCAAACAACTACGCTTTACAGGAGGCTACTCTGAAGAGCTGAGGGATCCCACGCAATGGACGAATCACTGCTCCACACCCTTTACTTACACACTTCTTTTCCTTCGCAGCACATTGAGACCAAAATGTACCCTACTGTACAATGCCAAACTCAACACCACACTCACACCTAAAAAACGCGCACACAGCCAAAATCTCAGTACACTAGCCACTAGCATTACTGAGCCATACAGAAAAGGCGACCACGCATATACAGCAGAGGCCTCCGCGTTGGAGAACCCCATTATTCCTATCAAACAATCAATCAAATCAATATGTACACTGCATCTGAGATATACACACTGTACAGCAACCAGTTGTTTTCAAGGACGGAGCCACTCCAAAATATGGGCAGCCGCCAGTTCAGGTCGGTCGTCGTGGGGGCAATGGCCCACATCCTTGAGAGGCACCACGCTCACATTGGCTCCCTCCAGCTCCATTTTTTTGAAGTAACGAGCCAACTGTCAAACCACCATACGCCAGATCAATATGAGGTACAGGCAATGACAACCATCACAACCGACTTTTCATGACTAATTTCATACTTTCCTGAAACATTTGGATACTCTGTGCACAGGAGACACTCAGTAAGCAGATCAACATCTGTGGAGCAAATGGCTGTGCTGGATGGCAGCCAGGTTGGAGGACTACTGCCAAACAATTACTTGCCAGGCCAATTCAGAACATCGTATCTTATCACCTTCTTCAACGTGCACCAGTTCTGGATCAAAGGACTGCATTGTTGAGCCCATACTAGCATAGACACCCGATGACACACGTGATATTCAGTTGTAACGTTTACATTTGATTCACATGCCAACCTTCATGAATGTGAGGTGATACAAAGAATCCACCACTTGAACATACCCTTCCATTTACTGACGTCCAAGGATCACGATCGCCCCACAAAACCAGCATAGGCAAATCAATTTTCTTCATCAACACCTCCGGCCTTGGTCCTGCAAGACCCACGGGAGCAAGTCAGATCCACTGATCCAAACAGAAAAGAGTGCATAGGCACTTCTGGAAATGCAAACCTAAGCTGCATGAAGAAGCAAGACAAAAGAACTTCTGCCCACCTGGCTCTCCTGTGAAAACCTTCACGAAAACGTCAACAGCGCCAGGATGATTTGATGGCTCGTACAAAATGTCCACCTGCAAACACAGCCCTCATCCTTTGCTTATAAGTCAAACAACTAATTTACAAACTACACAGTCTACAATTGCTTAGTAGATTACAACTGCATTCATTACATTTGAAAAAAAATTATGGTGAAACGGAAGTAGGGAAAAAAATGGCCTTTCAACATAAGCTTAAACTAAAGCATCTAATAAGGAATTTACCAGATGATCCGTAACAGCATTTCTGTCGCGGTACACTTGCTGCTGCAGAATTTTGCGTACATTGGCTTTGCTCCTGAACCTGCAGCCATGCCGACCCCTACTCTTAACCCTAGCTTGAAACGACACAAAAAAAAAACACACAATAATGACTCCACTGTCTTGATATGCACGCATGAAGGATAACCTTAGCAATAGGGTAGAAACATACTTATCAAAAAGGAAGTTTGCAACACGGGGATCGCGAAGCAGATTTTCAATCACAATGAAGATCGGAGATAGGGCCGCTAGTAGTGCGCCCTCTTGTAGCAGGCCTTTACGATTCATGCCACCTGCCACGTTCAAGAGCACCAAACTACTGCAAGCCCAACCAGCAAATACATGAGAAAAAAATCAATTATAATGAAAGTGAGATCCACCCCCCTCCCACCCCGCAAACTTGCGTCAAGTGTCTAAAGCATGTTCAATATCTGTCAGATGCCAACTAAGAAGCTTTGTAGTCGCCACTGGCCTAGAGACACCCATAGAGGCTTCAAGAGAAAAAGACTCTAAGGGTTAATAAGTACAAATCCTTGACGAAATTAAAAATAATAGGTTGCCTGAACTTTTGTCACACCAACAGGCTTGAATACGAAAGCAGCATACCTGAAGCACCCTGGCTCAGCTTTGGCAGCTGCATTCATAGCAGTTAACGAGCCAATTGAATTTCCAATAAGCACTGCAGGTTCCTCAGCAAACTCTTTGGCGAAATCTGCATGGCCAAGTCCAGTTTAGCTTAATAAGCCACTGGCTTCCACAGGCTCGAGAACTTTGTAAGAAGACGTTCAGAAACCGTGATAACACCAAATGCAGTCGACCAAACAAATCCAGAGAAAGAATCGTTGCCAATATGGCATCGGCGCCACCAAAAATCTCAGTTAATCGATGCAAACACAATGGCCTTTCTAAGATACTATAGAGAACAGAAACTTGAAGCTATCAATCTTTAAGAGTGTGATGTGGGAGAATATGGACGAAACTGTCATTGAAAAGCAAGTAACCTTCAATCTCCAACACTCGCTCAACCATCCTCAACCACTCCTCACCAAGAATTATGTCAGCCCAGAGATCCGGACCATACGGCGCATCCCGAGGCTTGTCCGAATCACCGAATCCAAGGAGGTCCACCGAATACACACGATGGTGGTCTGCTAAATGAGCAATCAAGTTCCGAAAATGACCTGCATTGCCTCCTGTGAATGGAAACATGAACAAAAAGATAGGAAGCTTAGGCTAAAAAATGTACACTGAATTTGGGAAACGTAATGAACAGGACACTTTTAGTTCTCAACAATTTGAAGTAGCGAAGACCTTGCCTGCGTTGACCTAACAATGAGGCAAGATCTTGCCTTTCGACAAAATCGTGCAGAACAATGACAAGCCCACATTAAGCAAAATTATGTGCAGGATCAGATAGAAGTATCAGTGCAGAGACATCAAGCATGGAGACAACATAAAGGTGTGAAACGAATCACGAGGAAGGCATCCGACCACCAAAGCACGGCAGCAGCGCAAGTTCCACTGAACAAAATGAATCGATTCAGAAGCTTTCCACAGGAGGCAGAAAGGTGGGCTTCTAGACAAATGCAGACAAGCCATGCAGGGATAGAATTTGAGCATAATGTTCGGGAAGCCCAGACCCAGCCTTTCATCGACAAGAATCATCTGGCCAGGCAGACAGCCCCCAAATTAATCTCTGTGCACATAGTCGCTCGCATTTCAACAGCCAGAAGGCCTCCAGCCAGCCGGCTTAATTGCGCACAGTGGAAAATCCAGCCTATTCGATATGAAATCAATAGAGATGTCTTACGGACACGTACCAAACCCGTGCACCAGGATGATAGGCTTCCCGCAGCCAGCAACCGCATAGCTAAGTTTGTGTCCTCTGTTACAAAACAGACAAACAAACGTAACCAATGAGTCCCAAAATCCACTTCTGCTGTTCTTCTCACACTCGAGGCTTGCAGTCGTCCGCACTAGTACTAGGTTTCATGCATCATAGCCCCTAAAAGTTCCGTAGTCAGAGAAAGTCGCTTGCACCATCTGCATCTGTATCGGGCTCAAAGAGAACATCAGAGCATTTAGGACTCCCCAAGCACAGAAATAATATCCATTTCAAGAGTGCGATTATTAGCAGATCATGTCCGGGAAGCCCAGACCCAGCCTTTCATTGACAAGAATCATCTGGCCAGGCAGACAGCCCCCAAATTAATCTCTGTGCACATAGTCGCTCGCATTTCAACAGCAGTAAGGCCTCCAGCCAGCCGGCTTAATTGTGCACAGGCGGAACAACATTTCATCGGGACTCGGATTAAATTGTAATAGCACATTGCTCCATCAATCTGTCAGTTTTGCACGCTTCTTTACAACCTATTTCAAGCTACGGCGCCTAGACGAAGCAGATCTCAGAGTAGATGCAGGCTCCTATAATCCTCAACATCCATAGTCACAAAATTCCAAAAAATTCAAAGCAACAAACTCGCAGAGATTCAAAAGCCGTATCTTCGCAAGATAGGATGCCTTTGGGACTGCAATCAGGTAAAAATCATGGAGTTCCTTCTCTCGGTGCATACAAATCTATCAATATATAACCTTCCAAACGGGCACATCCGCATAACAGGGCGATGCATGAAATAGATCATGCACAAATGTAAGTGATGACAGATGTATTACAAGGTAAAATATAAAAAGGTACTTGGTTACAAATAAAGAAGGGAAGCAATAATTACCAACCTCCACATCCAAGAGTGCGACTTGAAAGGAAGTGCCAAAAAGTCCTCTTCTGCTTTATGCACTCCGTTCACAATTTCTGTCAGCGAGACTCGCCATTCCACTTCAAGCTGAACTGTCACACTCCCACCTCGCAAGCCACCCTGCTTTGGGGAACCCACCCATACTCCTTGCACACCATCCAGCTCAAGAAGCCTTTCTTCTAATCTGCACCGAAACATAACAAAAAGTAATAGAACATTAGGTTCACGGATGATACGGTCCACGACCATCAAATAAGGAAGGGTTCCAGTTAAAAACTGAAAGGTGTGGTAGTCGAGGGTGTCGGGGGAGGGTCACGAATAGCTCGAAGCAATCCATCAAGAACGACTGCTCAATTGTCAAAATTGTGGAATGATTCTTGATTCTTCGAGCATTTTGCTTAAGATTAACAAGCTTCAGATCCACCGCACATACCTGAGCAAGGCTTCGTCATCTAGAGTACCATGAATCCTGCAAATACCAACAGCACACATGTGAGCACAAAACCACCTTCCTAGTGCAAAGAGTATGCTAAGACCTCCACAGGTAATGACCAGTAAGAGTCCAACCACTTGAACTAATAACAAGACAAGCAAAACCCAAGTAGCTATGCAAACACAAGAACATTTCCAAACGTCTGTCTGAATCACCTAAGAAACCTTCAGAAATAGAGCGAGCCAACTAGCTGATCAGTGCTAATTATAACAAAGACCACCTACTAACGCAGTGCAAACTACCTTTGCCGCGAGATTGAGAAAAGTAGACACAAAACAAAATGTAAGAACAATCGAAACGCTTCTAAGATTTCCAAACGAGTAACTGCGAAGTTCACACAGTTACTATTCCAAAAGAAGAGGATGCGCCATACATACGTTAAGGACACGGTACGCGTGTCGTCAATAGATCGGCGAAGATCTTCACTGGGCGCAGATACAGCCTCAATCATCTCAGCTATTTCCACCTCTGCCTCCTTACGCCTCTCATCTGCTGCACTGCGCTCCTTGACAGCTGCTGAGATTGCTGATCTTCCTCTCTTTAACGCAACTTTATTAACTCCAGGACATCCTACAGCTCCCTTACTCAGACCGCCAGTGGTATTCAGATATTCAGACTTCCAAGACACCAGCAAGTCCCCTGACAATTTCAAATCCTGCCAGCAACCACGCCTAGGGCTGCAAAGCCGTTTAGACCCGGCGCAAGTTACTGCAGCAGTATGCACACAACCTGTGGCCGCTGATTCCAGCAAAAAGCTAGATGCAGTCGCCATGTACAAGTGCGCTACCCTACCCCGCTCGCCAGCAAAAACCTTCGTGTAGTCCCTGCAGCTGAGAACCCAAGCAGACGGCTTCACCGCAGCCGCCGCCGCCGCCTCCCCTCAACCCTCTCGCCCCACTCTGCGGCCCTGCAGGATCATACTGCAGCAAGCGAGCCAGCTAGCCAGTCAGCCAGCCTTGGGCAGAATATCTCGCCTTCCTCTCGTCCGAGGGCGCAGCGCGTGCGGCCACGTCGGCCTTTCGTCCCTCACTGCCACGCGGCGGCCGCCCATAGGCCAGCGGGCGCGCCTCGAAAGTGCCGCCCGCCCCGCGCTTTCGCCTTTCTTTCTTGCGCCTTCAGTGCCTGCGCCGCTTGTGCTTTGTTTGGCGCAGCCCTCCAGCCGACGTGCCCAAGCCCTGCCTGCCAAAGCAACGCGGGGCTCAGGGGGGGAAGGGCATTGGCGTTATGGGAGCCAATCCAGGTATGTCACGTGGCATCAGTTTTGACGTGGCACGCTATGAGTGGCGTGATCTTTACGGAACACGCCAGCTGGTCCCACCCGTAGCGGTGCCCCACGCGGACCATGCCCACGCGGCTGCCCTCCCCCCCGCCGCGTGTGACATTGCTCGGCTGCAACGAGTGAAGTGTGCGTGTGTATGGAGAGGGAAGTGGCATTGATCTCACAAGTGTACATGGCCATGGCATGTGCATGGCCTTCATTTGTGCTTGTTTCTTTGCGAATACTCCGAACGTTCGGCTCGCAACTACACGCCACGTACACGTACGTGGCGATGATCTGCGTGCGATTGGAGGTGCTCGACTGCGGTCGGTGTTGGAAATTTCGCAAAGTTTCGTAGACAGGGCTAAAAAGAACTATGAAAGTGAGCCGCGGCCATGAGAACTTGAGTATCTTATGTGTGTCAATGTCATACGTGGTCGTCACCTGACTCACCTATCAATCAGCGCGTTGGATAGTACGGTATAAAAGGAAGAGGACGGCCGTCCGACTGGGGATCAACGGCGAAACGCGAAACGAGTCACATGACAAACTGTGACCGCCGGATTCGCTTACTGAACGAGGAGAAAGCTGTGTAGTCGTCGCCTTCGTCAACCCGAAGGGGTGGTAAACTGACCTGCACGAGAAGTCAGTACTGTACCGTAAGAGAATGGCGGACTCCCCCGGTAGACGCCGCCTCATGTACATCTCGGAAGGTGAAATAGTCGTGAACGGTCTTGGAAAGCAACCGGATGGCATATGAAACAGCCGATCGGTTTCCACAAACACTGAGCTCTGTGACTGCCTCGACATTTCATGTTCACGCTACCGGCAAACATGAAATGTCAAAACCTGCGCCGCATGCACTTTGCTGAATGCTGGATTATCATATCTGTCTGAATGTCCACTGCCTTGCATTCCAAATGCAGGGAAAGTGCCATCCAGATTATGAGTTGTCCAATAAACACCATAGCAAAGAAACGGGTAAAGGGCCAAAATTTCCTAAGGAGACATGAGGACATGAGACTTAAGAACGAATCATCAAGTCCACATGTCCCTGCCGATTCTGCAGAGCTTGTTCCAGAGTCTTAATCACGGCACCCAACACACTGGCCAAAAACCAACAATACTCGTTGGCAACAATGATGGCTTCCAGCATATAAAAGTTTCGCTGTAGATAGACATTCTCATGCAATTACATGGACAAGAAACAGTCGGCAATAGTTGCTCACTTGAAGCTTCCCTCAACGATTCGTTTTTCAAAGTTGCTGCTCTCGACTTTGGAGTTACAGATTGTGTCAAGACTTTCGACTTCTGTAAAAAAATATTTTCTGAATGTAATGGGCCGCAAATTCATTGCAGTAATCAGAGAGGGTTTCAATATCCCTCGCAAAGTTTACAGGAAAATCCGAATTCATAGTCTCATTCCAACATTGGCCACTCGAGGTAGCTGGAACGTTCACAAACTTTCTCGTGTAAACTAAAGTGCAAATGCATGGATGTGGAGGACAGGGGTTTTGCTCGAGAAATATTTGAACCTCTTGGAGGACATGAGGCAGCAAGTAATCGCCAGATGAAACTGAAGTGTGCTATGAGTGGGGGATCAGATTTAAAAAAGTTTCACACATATTCGAAATCAGTAAGCATTGTCCCGCGAAATCGATAGTAACAGCGAAATAAAGAATACTGCTTTCAAAACAAATTCAGTACAGCAACATGCTAAGCCGGAACCTCCCCCTATCGCTGGAAAGTGACAACAGATAACTGACATCAGCAGACTACGAGAATTTCGAACAATCTGATCTTAGAGCCATATTGCAACTTATCTGAATTTGAAAAATCGTTGTACACCATTGTCAAACATTCTGATCGTCGCTGGGGGACTCCGAAACAATTTCTAATGGGGCCTCAAATTCGAACTCCTCGCCGAATTCTTCAGCCGGATATTGCTCGCTCAGGTACTCCAACCCAGAACTGGTAAGCAGCACCTTATCAGCTCGAAGGATGTCGTATATATTCAATGTCCGAGGCGTCATCACCTTGAGTTTGCTAATGTTTCGCGCAGACAACTCCACAGACTTGCTAAGATCCGTTGTAAAGAAAAGCGCATAATCCTGCTTGTAATCCACTCCCCACCGCGCAAGCGCTGCTACGAAATCCTTCGTCTTTGGAACCTCGAACTTGTCGTTCAAATCGTCAACCACAACCATGTTGACGCTAGCACTCTGCAAAGCTGTGCTGATCGCTAGCTGGTTTTCCTTACGATTGATCTTGATGGACCAGTCCTTAGGTCTTGGCCCGAACACGACTCCTCCTCCAGGCTTTAACGGAGTAGTACTGGAACCCTGCCTTGCCCTTCCCGTGCCCTTTTGCTTGAACGGCTTTCTGCCGCCTCCCCTCACCTCAGCCCTTGTCAAGGTGCTTGCTGTTCCCCTCCTTCGGTTCTGCAGCTGAGTAACTACCGCCCTGTGCACCACAGACTTTGCCGTATCCGGACGCGCAGTCTTCAAGTCCAAGGTGGCCTCCCCTGCCTTCTCCCCTTCAAATGTCAATATTGGAACATTCGCAGCCATGACAGTCCGCTGCTTCCCATCGTTCAACCGCCTCAGGCTCACGGCATCCTCTCCGAACAGCGATGACCTCGCTGCAGGCGCAGCAATTGCTGCGCGCAGCCCCTGGAAAGAGGCGAGAGCCGCCATGGCCCCGGCGTGGTCTCAAACCCTAATTTCCCAAGGGCCCCCTCCGCTTCACCCCCTTTTCCGGGGTCCCTCCCACCCCGACCTCGTCCCCGCCGCAAGTCCCTCCCCGCAGAGGGCTATCCACATCCGACGGTCCAGCGCCCTCCTCTCTGCTGCTCCCAGCCGTCGGATCCACCGCACGGGGCTCAGGGCTTCACATGTTATACCGTGCGCGTAGTAACTGGACGTGTCAGCTACGACCATGGAACGTGACATATATCCAGTTGAAAAAGTTCCGCGTTACAATATACAACGGAGGCGTTCCTTGTCACATGTGTGCGCGGGAACATTTCGCAAACTGTATCTTTCTTCTTCCTCTAAAAAAACTGGAAACTGGAACAAAGAAAGCGTTAAACCCTGATACCCATAAAACCGAACAGGTTGAGAAATTGAGAACGAGTTTACTTCATATTTCTCAAGAAAAGCATTTTCCATTTTTTCGCATTTTGTTTTCATTTTTTTTTCATTTATAGTTGACAGGTTCTGGTCCTTTTGGTTAGCCAGTTCTAGTCAAAGTATGCTTAGTCAGACTAGGCCGTATCTGCTTACTACCTGATCTTGTTCCTAACCATACCGCCAACTGCCAAAACGGTACGGTTCCATCCGTACACCTGGGCAGGAAGGGGCGCCAGGGGGTTCTTCTGCTGCGGTAGCCATGGCGACCCCGCCTGCTGCTTCTGCTGCAGCTCAGACTGCGGGCAGGAGGGCGGGCAGGATGAGAGGGCGCATGCGCAGGCGAGTTGCGTTCATCATTCTCGGTTTGACGGTCTGTATTGAGTGCGCGGCGGGGGGAGGGCGGCGTAGGGCGGATGAAGGGGAGGGAAGTGATCCCTCCAGGGCTTCACAGCTTCGCAGGGTAAGTGAGCTGGAGGGGAGAGGATCTGAGAGCAGCAGGAGAGACGTTCGGATCTCTGCTGTTGAGGAGCTGGCAGTTGGAGACTTCTCTGGAGAAGAAGGGCATTCTGCATGTTCAAATTGTGGGCGGCGACTATTAAACTATCAGAATCGACGGCCATGGATTCACTCGCACCGTCTCCGCAAACGCCACGATATTTGCTGGGCGAGGTAATGCCATGAAACTGTTCGCTTGTTTCGAGCCGTGTCCTTTCTGCTCCGCTATTGATTGGTACGGTTGCCTTTTTAGACATATGATGTTGACAGGAATGCAGCTTTGTGATTTTCATGAAACTTGGTTGCACTTTTTTCCGCACCGATTGGAGCTGCTTCTCATCTAATCATGGCCCTGATACGAGACAGCAATCTCACCTGCGTCTTGCAATTTCAAGGAAAGGTATTCAGTTGAATCACTTAGCTCATTCGTGTGGAAGACTGGTAATCAAAATTCGCACCTTCTTTGTTAATGTTATTCAATCTACTTATCGTTTTTGTTTGTGGATCACTTAACAAACATGACCGCTTATTATCAATTGATGACTTTTGGGCCTGAATCAGGTCAGAAAAGCACCTCTACAACCCTTCTGTCGCAGGCATCAAATCTTCTCCGGCTCTCGTGGAGAAAATGGCTGGTAGGCCGCCTCTCACCTTACGACAGGACGAGGCTCAAAACTCGGTCAGTTCTTGATAATGATAAGGTGCCATTTCTTGTGTTTCTTTCTGCAGATGGCATAGTCCAATTGCCGCGAAGAGAAACTGCCTGCTGAATAAGTGTTTAGAGCACCTTTCCAGCCGGTGCAGATAGGGAGGTTACACTAAAGGTGCCAACAGATGATCAGCATTGAACTCCTGCAACGAGAAAAAGTAGTTCAGTATCATGATTCACAGCTTCTCTTCGATTTTTATTTTCCAATTAATGGCTTGGTGACATGACGTTCGTTGGCGATTCATGGAGCTGAGATATAGGTATCTACAAGTGAAACGTAGATTGCACGGTAGGACTTGGGGAATATGATCCGTGAGTTCTTACACTCTATAATTCGCTGTGTCAAACGTTTTCAGCATATATTCATCGCTATCGAAAGTGCTGGCAGGGCACTTCGGACTGGGCCTATGTCGTTGGTTTATCGCAAGGGGAAACCGCTGCCAACATATCTCGATTAGCAGGTTGCAAATATGCTATGGTCGACCTCAGTGACGGTCTTGGAAACAGGCTATTGTCATTCGTTTCCATTTTCATTTGGGCTCTACTGACTGACCGAGTGCTTCTAGTATCAAATACTCTTCTCGAGGTGAGCGCTCAAGTCCTCGTATAATCTCAACCTGGGTTTTTGCGCCTTTTCACATCCCGCTTTTCTCAGACGGTAAAGTTTCGTCCGAAGGAGAACAGAGCTCTTTCCATCGATGACAGTGATGTAGGGCTTGTCTTTCCTTTAATCAAACCTTGTTCTTTTTTGAACAAGGTGAACAAGGTTTTTTTTTTTTTTTTTTTTTTTTTTCTTTTTTCGCGTTATTCCTCAACCCTGGACTGGTGTGCAGGCGACTCTTTGTGACTTACCAGCTCCGGAAAGTTCTTGGTGGGCGCCAAGCTGGCAGCAATCACCACCTGATGTGCCTTATGCTCATCTACTCAAGTAAGCCACGCACTAGAGCCAAGGTTTATGCATTTATATCCAAAGTGGTGAATCAGCTCTGAAAGTCACCCAAAATGCTGATCTTCTATCTTATTTCACTGTCCCTCGATGTTGGCCAACCATCGCATGGGTACAAGTTAAGTTAGTGGTAGTACCCTGCATCTCCTTGCAGATTGGATAATGTGACCAAGTTGGAGCCTTCAAAGGAGGGGGCAATTCACGTCGCTTGGGTGGAAGTCAGTCATCGTCACGAGTACTCAGATGGGCCTGCTTTTTTTTGTGAAGAAACGCAGAAGGCTCTTCAAGAGCATGTTAAAACAGTGACTATTCAGAGCAACCAGTTTTTTGCAGCGGGTCTCTGGTTTGTGCCCTCCATGGCGGATGAGCTTTTGCGCCTCTTTCCTGACAGGTATTTGCTCTGTGCTGAGCCCATTGTGCTTACTTGATCAAAACGTTCGAGCTTGCAAGCTCGTCTCACTTAATTCACTGTCCAGAGTACACTTCATTCTGAGGGGAGAATGCTGAACCCCTCTCTGTGTTTGTTGCTCTGAATTCCTTCCCTCAGACGGTGCATGGCAGGATGTTGTTTCGACATGTGGCACGTTACATTCTGAACCCCAACAATATCATATGGGACCGCATCACCAGGATGTTTCGCAATGACTATGGGGATGCTCAGGAGCGAGTTGGCATGCAGGTATTTTGTCTATTAACTTTGTTCCTTTCAGTGGTATGATTGTCCAAACGGCGGGGGGATGCTGGATGTAGTGATCAAGTATTAGAAGTCACTTCCCGTTTTGCTTACAGCTGTGATTTCCTTTCTTCAGGTCAAGCTTATGTCCGATGCATATTTTTTTGGCATTTGATACCTTCTTCTTCTTCTTTCCTTACGAGTCGCCTCCTTTGTCATGTTTTGTGTTCAGATCCGAACTCGGTTAGAAGATGACACCGGGGTTCCGCCAGTGGTGTTGGACTGCGCAGTCAATGTCTCGAGAGTATTGCCTCCTCCGAGTCTATCCGGCATGTGGGCCCGCGAACTGGATCAAGCAAATCAGCGGAATTCAAAAGTGGTTGCTGCTTATCTCAAGTAAGTCTGCGAACCTTCGACGCATTTACATCCGGCTTAGTTAATCACTTAGTTAGTTAGTTAGTTGGTTGGTCAGCTAGCTGGTTAGTTAGTTAGTTAGTTAGTTAGTTGGTTGGTTTAGTGTCGGGGCAAGCCCTGATTGCTAAGCAAGCAAGCGCTCTCAAAGCTTTGATGTAAGCCGCTTTCTTGAAGCCACCAACAGCTTCCTGAGTCTGCAAGTTCAAGGGAGCGTTTTCTGTCATAATCGATTGACTCTGAACTGCACTTTGCTTGTGTGAGCTCTTT
The DNA here is from genome assembly GCA_037447605.1 of Zygnema circumcarinatum. Taxonomy (NCBI): domain Eukaryota; kingdom Viridiplantae; phylum Streptophyta; class Zygnematophyceae; order Zygnematales; family Zygnemataceae; genus Zygnema; species Zygnema circumcarinatum. The sequence continues at coordinate 1,518,500 of CM074808.1, forward strand.
CATGTACGGCCTCTAAAGGACGCTCTGACTGGTTGTAGGCATAATGAGCCCAAAATGGCAGCAGTGTTCATCGCCTCCCTTAATGGCAGCCATGCAAACTACCTTCGTCAGGTATACCGTGAGGGCCCTTCTCCAGATGGAACATATGTGGTGGTCCGCACAGAGACCGCAGACTCGTCTCAGGATGACAGTATAGAACAAGCACAGCGTGCATATGCGGAAATATGGCTGCTCAGCCTCAGGTAACCTCCATGGCCTTTGTGTGATCAGTCATCCGCATATCCGCCAAACCCATGTCGCAAACTTAAGGTCTACATGGGGGAATGTGATTACATGATCTAGAAGTCTGTTTTCCACACTTCAAACTGTGGAATGAAACATCGACTGGTTGTAACTTAGGATGTTCCGCTTAAAAGTGTTTGGGCTGAGGCAGAGGTATTGAAGGGAGGTTTAGGAAGTAGCTTCGTCGCGTTATTCTAAAATCAAATTGTGTGTACTTTTTACTACCACTTAAGGAGATGGGGAATGGGAGCATTAGGTTACATCAGACGACTGTGCCTAATTCGTGTGACAATATATCTCTCATTCCTGAATGTGTGCAGCGATAAACTTCTTGTGAGTGCAGCATCCACCTTTGGATACGTTGCAGCGGGTTTAGGCGGCCATTACACATATATGCTTGACATCCAAAACTGGAATGCAGGACGGTTTTATGCACAGAACAGGTGGGCCCGTCGGCCTGCTGACAGCAGTGCTCTGTGATAGGATCCGTCATTACGTAATGGTTTTTGCAATACTGTGACGTGAAGGTGCTTGCAACAGCATCTGCTTACCACTTCTCCTCAATTTTCCTTCTCCTGTTGGGTTGGCTTCTTACCTGAAGCAGGGCTTCCTGCTTCAAGCTTGTTGGCCCGGACCCTTGTTACCACTATCCTCCCCATATTCTGCAGTGCAGGTGAGATGTTTTGTCAAAGCGTGTTCTTGAGTTGGAACTTTTGAAACGTCATCTTGTGTCTTGTTACTTCTGAAAAATCCAGCCATCTTGTAACGATGCGTGCCATAAGTTATGTATCAGATATTGTTGCTTACATTTCTGCACCGGGAAGCTCCCTCCTCGTTTTGCCTTTTCTCGTCTTTCTTATTTCCTTCTCTTGTTCATTGCTCCTATCGTGACCTGCGGAAGCTTCGGACCTTTGAATTGCAGGAAACCACTCACTCTTCGCGAAAGTTTTTTTTCCAAGTTTGAGCCGCTGGCAACGCATCCCTTCGTGCAGAAATGCCCTGACATGGCGCAGGGCATAGTGATAGTTCCTGAGGATGAAGGTAGAGGTAAATTCGATTGCACTCGTCCCGACCATTGTGCGTCGGTGAACGTCTGTTTTCAGTCACCAATTGCTCCGTTTCACTCCTTTGTTGCAACAGTACATGATCTCTCTGCAGAAGTCAACAATTCAGTTACTAATGCTAACCTTTTTGTCCCCGTGGCGCGCAGGGATTGGCCCAGGGCCCTGAGGGCTGCTCCTTGAACCCTGTGAAAGGAGCTGAAAGATCCTCACGACGTCTCCAGGAGGTGCACGGAACAGAGCTCGCAGAGAGCATGAAGCGGCAGGCGAGCAGGCGGACGCCATGGCGAGCTTTTCCTTCCTGGAATGAGCGAAGTCCGCATGAGCACAGGAACGAGTCATGAGCTTCAGCATGAACATTATTAGTAGTGTTACGGCACACACCTTCAGAATTCCGGCATTTGTGCTGACGTGACGCATGTTTCCCCAGCTTTTTGTGTAAAAACGCAGCGGCGATGGCACCAAAAGTATTGAGTTGCTGTCTTGGACACGACTCGTGCGTTGAGTCGCAACAAATTGGTCAGCGCTTTGAGAGTTTTAGGTGGTCGTAATGTGGAGAGGAGACTGCCTCCTTCATGTGGGGTTCCTATGAAGAAAGGGCGGGGGAAGTCTCACTTAAGGGAGGGCGTTGATTGTAGGGACAGAGGAGGGAGGTAGAAGGTGCATTTCTGCGCTCAGTTTTTTCTTGCTAAGCAAGTTGAGAAGGACAACATGGACAGCCTTCCCACCCATTTTTGTTCCGGGTGGCGAAAGGCTACCGTTACGTGTACTTCCCTCAGGATGAAAACAAAACATTTTGGGATTGATTGTAGTCCCGGCGATATCGTCAAGTCGTGGCCACATAGAAAATTACAGTTCGGCCTCAGACCCGACTCGTACAGATACATAGTGTGGCAACGGCACAGTATGCGAATCCGTCCGCCTGTCACTTTTTTCTCCGTTTTGCAATTTTTTTGCCATCGATGTTTTATTTTGCAATTGCTCTGGTGGGGACCGATGCCATGTTTGCAATCTACCTTCAGTTACGTCATAAATGCCCATCACGGAGGGCATCTTAAGTTAATGAGTGGAACATCTCGATGCTCTACCTAATGCATCAATTCATTGCACCTTACGACCAGCACCAAGATCCCAAGAAATGTAAATTTTGGCTGTTGGGTGTTTGATCCCTGCATGCTATTCGCTCCTTGAGTAAAGGAGAGGGAGGGTAGCGATGGGAGAGGTCCGAGGGAAGAAAGATGAGAGCAAAGGCGATGCATAGGAGGAGAGAAACAACCCTCATGTTGAGCACTCGAGACTCTCGCAAGCAAACAAAGGCAGACTCTCCCAGCAAACAGAGGCCATAATCACTTTAATCCCCGAAGGACGATAGAACTTTTCTTGAAGCGAGTAGGCCCTCCGAATGGAACCACGAGAAGGCAAAATGATTTGAGTTGAGTGAATACGTTTGACTCTCCCTGAAGAGGCAACCGACGAAACCTAGGAGCCATTGGCAAGATATGGACATAAAGTGAAATGAATAATTCCGCGCCTTCGAACTCGATCCTCCAAAACAATCCCTGACTCCCTCCTCCCCTCCCCTCCTTCGGGTTTATTGCCTAAATCATATCTCTACCTCCTTTCGTTGTCTCCCATACGTGAAAACATCGACCCAACGCGACACCCCTTCGCCCACCGGCTTTCCTTCAATGTCTTCTTACAAGAATTCGCTCTCTACTCTTCAAATCCCCCCTAAAGAATGAGCCCTCCTCCCCAACTTGCTAGATCAGATGAGCTCTCCTTTCTCCTCTCCCTTGGTCACAGCTCCGCTGCTGCTACCGGAACTCTCCTTCTTCTTCACTCCTCCCGCCTTACTCTTCGCCTTAGCTCTCGCCTTCCTCCTCTTCTCTCTCTCCCTCTTCTTCCTTTCATGCAAGTCTATCCACCGATAATCCTCCGGAACCTTGAAGGGATCCTCTGCCCATCTATTTGGATGATCTACCTCCTCTACCTCCCCTCCTACAACTTCCTCTCCCTTCCCGGGGCTCTCATTTCTGCTCTTCCCTCTCACCCAAGACAGCCAGCTTCCCCTCTTATTCGTGTCACTCTCTCTCTCTGGACTACCTGTGGGAGTGTGGAACTCCTCTCCTTCCTCCTCTCCCTCCTCCCTACTCTCCTTTGCTGGTGGGAAGAACTCCTCAAAGCAGGAGAAAGTGACAGAGACTCGGATGGTCGGGATGATGGGGATCGCTACCTGTGTAGAAAAAACAAGAATTCAGTTGAAATTTCAATTTCAACTTCAGTCGCAGTTTCCACCTTCGTAGGTTCTGCCAATAGCCCTAAAAACAGCAGGAAATTTAAGGGTGCCTTCATGGGCTCCACGGAGGAAACTCCATTCCAAAAAGCTAGGTAGGAGAGGAGTATAGGGAGCGGGAGAGGGGGTGCAGAGAGAGCGGGAGAGGGGCGAAGAAGAGGAAAAGGAGGAGAGATAGTGGAAGAGAGAGGAGGGCGGGGTGGAGGGAGGGGGGGGGCGGGGGAGGTGGGGCGAGGGAGGTGGGGGGATAGAGAGGGGGCGGGGAGGGGGGGGGAGAGGGGGAGAATGGGGAAAAGAGAGGGAGGGGGGAGGCAGGGGGGCGGGAGAGAGGGAAAGGGAGGGGGGGAGGGAGATCGAGAGAGAGAGAGAGAGAGAAAGAGAGAGCGAGAGAGAGAGCGAGAGAGAGAGAGAGGAGGGCGGGGGGGTGAGAAGGGGGGAAAGCACAGAGTTGGGGGGCGGCAAAGAGAAAAAGGGAGAGAGCGGCAGGAGGGAAGGGGGGGAAACAGGGCGAGGAGGGAAGGCAAAGAGAGCGAGAGCGAGAAAGAGGGACATGCGAGGGGAGGTGGGAGGGGGAAGAAGGAGAGGGAGAGAGAGAAAGAGAGGCGGGAGAGAGAGAGAGAGAGAGAGAGAGAGAGAGGCGGCCGCACCTTCACAGGGACCATGCCCGCCGGCAATTTGGTCATGAGCAGCTCCTTGACGCGGCGCACTGCCTTCACGCGATTGGCGAGGAGGTCGAGCAGCGGCATGAGCTCCTTCATGTCAAGGGGAAACTCCTCCGTTAGCCACAGCATGGGTTTCAGTCCCTTCTTGAACTCGTTCTCTTCCTTCTTCTCAAACCCATCTGTGCTCCTCTTCTTGGCTTTCCCGCGGCCCTTATCCTCTCCGTCCCCCTCCTGCCGGCCTGCTCCTCTCAAGTTCCTTCTCTCTTCCTCTCTCGCTCGCTTCCCCTCCCCTCCCTCCCACTCTTTCTCCACTCCCACTCCTCCCGTCTCCTCCGAGCGTTCCGTCCCTCCCCAACTCATCCGATACCTTCTCCCTTTCGCTCGGTATTCCTCCTTCTCTGCCTTGTAATCCTTCTCTCCTACCCCCTCTCTCATCGGTTGTCTCCCACCAAACCAACCCTCTCTCTTCAAACCATGCTCTCTCCCTCTCCCTTCGCTATCCTCTCCCAACCCCATCTCCCCACTGAAAACTTTACCTACAGTCGGCCCCACAGAAGGGCTGCTCTTAAACCCCGTCCCCCCCTTACTCCTCACATCTGGAGAGCTGCAGCCCTCTCCTCTGTCCTCTCCCACTCTCAACCTCCTCATGGAATCATCCAAACTCCCTCTCTCCTCCCCATTCACCTCTCTCCCACCTCCCTCCTCATACTCCTTCCCTTCCGCCAAAGCATCCTCCAGCTGCCTCCTCTCATCCTCTGTCAAAATGTCCTCCAACTCCATTTGAGAGCTATCATTTTCGTCTTCTGCATCCTCTCCCTCCCTCCCCTCCTCCTTTTCCAACAGCCCCACTTCATGTGCTCTCCCGTTGCTTCCTTCAGTGCTCCTTCCTCCCGCTCTCCCTCTACTCCTCCCTCCTCCCTCTTCTTCTTTCCCCCCAAAAAGCTCGTCATCTGTCATAGCTCCGGGAACTTGCCTTGACTTAAACTTCAGTTGAACATTCTGCATTTCGTATATTCTTGATCGGTATCCCCCAACTGACTCCGTTCTTGCGTGCCCTCTCCACGAGGTTTGCGGCACAACCAAAGCTCCCGAAACATCGATTCCTGCCCTGTAAACATTTGTTTGAAAAAAGGATTTTACATCTGAAGCAATTTCTGCCTCCGTGGGTTCAACTCCCGCGCCTTCGAGAGCATCAAAACTTTCTTTTTTTTCGTGATTTAGCATTATGATGGTTCCCGGCCTTACTTTCCGATCTCCAATTTCGCTCCCATCGCCGAAAAAGACCAGACTCTGATTTTTCCTTTTTATTCTGAAACAAGCAGCAAAGGGGGGTTGGATGACAGGTGAGCATCCAAGCGGGGCTCCTTTTGCAGTTAAGAAACTAAAAAATTCAAACGGTAACTGTTTCAGAGAAGTAGGTTGTAAAGGTTTCTCTCTTGCCCCTTAGGGATTTTCTAGAGCGTCAAGTATTTTGAGAGTCTAATACAGTTGGAGGACAGAATGGGAGTGAGAGAGGTTGGGAGAGAGAAAGAGAGAGAGAGAGAGATGAATGGCATTTAGTCTTTGCTACACCTTCCAAACTACCAATTAAAGTGGAGCTAGCATCTATACTTTCCCAGTCCCTTTATAAATCAACTCAACCAATCCAAAACCACGAAGCACATATGAAAAAAGAGGACATATGGGAGGACTTAATTTCACATGCTTGAAATAGATGTGTACAAATGCACATAACCTGCAATCCAAAGTTTGATAAATTTAATAAAGTCGCACACCAATGTGTCTTAGAAAAAAATTGGTGAATTTGATAAAGTCACACACCTTAAGCCGTCGAAACCCGCTAGAGTCATATCTGCTCTTAAACAAGACCCCTTCTTCCAGATTCTATATGTGTCAGATGGAGCAATTCGTGCAATGAAGGGAATAACTGAGCTTTCAAAGCTCCATGTGAGTTCCATATAGAAGTTCCGCATGCGCTTCATTATCGCCGAGAGAGCGGGAAGGCGCCGCATGTATTTGGCCCATGTCAAGACCTAAAGGGAAGAGGAAACAGCAAAGTTCTTACATTTGTTCAGTGCGTTTAATTGCTGGAATTTTGGCTGAAAATAGGTTATAAATTGTTTGAAGAATAGCACAACACAGGGAAGGCTTGAGCACTGCGCAGGTACTTATGTTTTAGGTTAAGCGGAGCTACTGCACATACCTGATACCTGCGCAGAATGATGGAAGTGAGAACTTCATCTCGCAAGCACACTGCTTCCTGAAGCGGAGTCCACCCTCCAGCGTTCTGCTTGACAGTGGATAAAGAATAGGTTAAGCCATTACAGCTACGTCGGACGTTTGCAGAGATGCGAGAGAGTTCCATGACTCTCATGACTACATTCCCCAGAAGACAATGTATTTAGCGAAAACGACAGACTTAGTCTACGCCTTTCGCGCACGAAAAGGTGAGGGGGGAGTGTTGGGGTGGGATAGTTAGTTGCGAGGAGGGGGGGGGGGGGAAGAGGCGGGGTGGAAGATAGAAAGTGAGAGGTGCAGGAGAAGACATAGAAAGCGAGCTGCTGCATCCCGTGCTGACCCCTATCTCTCTCACCTGCAAGTTGAGGTCCGCCCCGGCCGCCATGAGCATGTCCACAGCGAGCGCGTCCCTGAGTCGCACCGCGAGGCAGAGAGGCGACTCCTTGAGGGGGACGTCGCGGCAGTCGAGGACGGCGCTCGCCCTCACAGCGAGCTCCTCCGCGACCACCGACTCCTCCTCTGTCTGAATGCTGCCGGCGGCCGCGGGCGGAGGGAGGGCCTCCAGGATGCAGCGGAGGGCGGCATGGTCGCCGCTGAGTATGGCGAGGTGGATGGGGCTGTGGGAGTACTGCTTCGCGGTTTCGAGGGAGGGGGGGGGAGGGGGAGGAGAGGCCATGGTGGAGCGCGGGAGGGGGGAGGGGAGAGGGAGAGGGAGAGAGGAAGGGAGGAGGGAGGAGGAGGAGGGAGGAGGGAGGAGGGGAGGAGAGGAGGGAGGAGGGAGGAGGGAGGGAGGGAGGAGGGAGGAGGAGGAGGGAGGAGGGAGGAGGGAGGAGGGAGGAGGGAGGAGGGAGGAGGGAGGAGGGAGGAGGGAGGAGGGAGGAGGGAGGAGGGAGGAGGGAGGAGGGGGGAGGGAGGAGGAGGGAGGGAGGAGGGAGGAGGGAGGAGGAGGAGGGAGGAGGGAGGAGGGAGGAGGGAGGAGGGAGGAGGGAGGAGGGAGGAGGGAGGGAGGAGGGAGGAGGGAGGAGGGAGGAGGAGGAGGGAGAGGGAGGAGGAAGGAGGGAGGAGGGAGGGAGGAAGGAGGGAGGAGGGAGGAGGGAGGAGGGAGGAGGGGGAAGGGAGGGAGGGAGGAGGGAGGAGGGAGGAGGGAGGAGGGAGGAGGGAGGAGGGAGGAGGGAGGAGGGAGGAGGGAGGAGGGAGAGGAGGGAGGAGGGAGGAGGGAGGAGGGGGAAGGGAGGGAGGGAGGAGGGAGGAGGGAGGAGGGAGGAGGGAGGGGGAGGAAGGGAGGGAGGGAGGGAGGTGGGAGGGAGGGAGGGAGGTGGGAGGGGGAGAGGAGGGATGGAAGGAGGGAGGGGGGAGAGTAGGGAGAGAGGGAGGAAGTGGGGGAGGGAGGGACGCGTGGCAGTCGTCCGGCGTTTCGGGGTCCGCTCGTCGCCCTAAAACCGGTCCGTACATGTTTCGTACTGTCTGGACTGTACGAATAGTCGGTGAGCGTACGGCGGACCGCCCCCAGCAGCCACCTCCCGCCACGTGGCGGCCGTCCGGGTCCGGTACAGCTGGCCTGGCCTGCATGCATGCAACCGCCGCCGTCCGCTGGCGGCGGAGGGGAGGAAATCGGAGAGGGAGGGAGGGAGTGAGGGAGAGTGGCGGCGGGAAGGTGGGGCTGCAGGGCTTAAGCGGAGAGAGAGAGAGAGAGAGAGAGAGAGAGAGAGAGAGAGAGAGAGAGAGAAGAGAGAGAGAGAGAGAGGAGAGAATTTTTTCAAGCGGTGTTAGTTTCTGAATAAAAATTGGGAAAAAAAGTGTAGTTTTACTTATTTGTTTCTTTCTTAGTTTCACTATCTCTCTGGCTCGCTCGCTCTTAGAAAGAATTCCCTTGTCGTAGCAGCTCTCGCTCCTTTCCTCCTCTCCCACCCGCCTCTCCCGCCTCCTCCTCGGCCTCTCCCAGCTCTCGCTTCTACCTCTCGCCAGTTGTCACTGAACCCTCCTCCCTCTCCCTCGCCTGCTCTCATCTCTCCCTCTCCCTCGCCCTCTCCCCCCTCCTTCTGCTGGATTTCTTCTACTCCACTCCGGCCGTCACACTGGTCTGCGCCAGCGCAGGCCCATATTTACGAGTTTGGGGGGTTTAGCCCCCTTGAGAATTTGAAATTCATTTTTTTTCTATTTTCTTTTATGTATTTTATGCTGCGAGAGGGCTTAGCCCCCCCTCAGCAAAATTCCTGGATGCGCCACTGCTTGCAGGGTTGGATGTGTGTGCATTCCGCATCTGTACGTGTGCATATACCCACGCATTCGTTCATGCACGTGCGAATGCAACATGTGAACAGCCCGCATTAGTTGCGCCGTACGCATTTCGCTCTTAACAACAGTAGCGCGGGGCACTCTGACTGCGTACCAGCAGGAGATATGATGCACCGCGTAAAGCTGAACTTTAGAATTACCATTTGTGTTGACATCGGAAAGAAAACACGCAATCGGAATGTATGAAGTCAGCTTGAATATGCACACAAGCACGCGCGCGCAGTTCACCCACACAGCAGCGATCGATCGACTTCACCCCTCCCCTCCCCTCCCCTATCCACTCTCTCTCCGCGCTCCGCGCGCTCGGATGGTGTCGTTGTGGCATGTGCGGTGTGTGTCGATCCTCGAAGAACCCGAAAGTTGCCATGCACATGCACATGCACATGCATGCGTTCATCCATGCATCCAGGCCGCATGTGCGACCATACGGCGGCCCATGCTCCAGTTCCAGTTCCAGTTTCCGCGCGGGCCCGTCCCATGTCGGCTGGCCCACGGCGCGCCGTCTCCCGCTTCTGTTGCCTCCGATTGGCGGACGTAGTGATGATGGCGGAGCTGGCCGTACGGAAACGACCAGGCCATTATTGCCGCCTGCAGACGGCCCCCCGCCCGCCTGCCACGTGGCGATACACCAGCCACGACCCCGCACGTGCCGGTCGTCGGCCAGCCCGCGGCATCCCCCTCCGGGATTTCGGCTCAGCCCGAACGAACTTCAAACGCGCATGGAAGCGCTCGTTCTGTGACGTCACAGTTATCCGCCGATGTTACCGTACGGCCTGCCGCCGTTCGGCCGAGATTCGCGGCCGCGCCCGTGCCGCCCAGACCGCATAATGGTCGGAGGTGACGACCTCGTCGGATGGAGGACACGTGGCGACGCGGCCTGCGGGCCGTCGGGCAGCCTTCTTCTGCAAGTGCTGGTCGGTCCGTACGACCCGCAATGGCGCCAAAAGTCACGAGGGTAAAGGACCGCCGTACGGCCCGATCGACGAGCGCTGCCGTACTGCGTGCGTGCCTGGGCTGCAGCCGACAAGGCGGAAGTACTGCGCCAATCAGCAGCCACCGACAATGTGGCAAACCAGTCAGAAACCACCGACAGTTTGACAAACCATTCAGAAACTACCGACAATATGACAGATCAATCAGAAGCCAGCGACGACGTGACAGCGACATTTGGCCTGTGGGGGTTGGTCGAGGGGGCGGCCACCTTCGTTTGTAGGGACGCGGAGCAACTGCCGGCAGGCGGGCTCATGATTGGCGAGTTGTGCACGTAAACGGCGGCCTCGGCCGGGGGGCGGCAGGGAGGGCACCGAGGGCATGGCAAGTTGTTGTGTCATGGACTCAAGTGTTGTGTGTTGTGGCCGCGCATGTTGAAGTACTTCGAGCGAAGGCATTGTCCTTCCACTTTTCTACAAAAGTAAGCGTATTTTTGCAAGTTCATTTAGATTCGATAGTTGGATTGTTTTCTTCAGCTTTGATCGTCTAGTCCATGCTAACCTGCTAGGCTGCTACTGCGTTTATTGTCCCAAGGTCTCATATCTATTGCGAATGTCCATGTTTGTGCGAACCAGGAAAAGGGTTGTTATGGTACACACAGTTTTACGCATCCTTCACATGCTATAGACGGCAAGCTCGCAGACAACCAAAAGGAGCAGCCGGCGTCACAACCTTGCGGTACATGATGGCTTCACACCAAGCAGTAGGCTTGCGAATCAGAATTTTCTTTTTTTCTGCTTTCTTGTCTGTGTGCCACACAACAGTCGCGGCCTCTCGCCATCATTCTCTGTCCTTTTACTCCGGTCGACAAGTTGTCGTGCCAGTTGTAAACTACTGAACTGAAACCAAGAAAACTAACAGAATAAATTGTCCGTCAAGAAACGAATAGAGACACATACACAGCTAACCTAAAATAAAAAAATATATGGCCTGTTGTTCTATACAGTATCCGATCCCGTTGATTTATTCGGCACGGATGCGCCCGTGAACCAAGCCCGCAGCAGCGTGATGGCAAGTAACTTCGTTTTTTTGCTTTGAAATGAGAGAGGGCTCCGCTCACGACTCATCGTACTCCTCGTTGTCAGTCCCCAGAGCGTCGAGGTTCTCGAATGCTGCATTGTAACAAAAAAAAAAAAAAAAAGTTGTTAGCTTCTGGCTGTGGAGCTAAACCTGTTATCAACCTCATACTTGAACAGTTGTCAGTTACTTGACCATCAATTAAGAAAACAAACGATTTGTACGAGAAAAGTGACAGGCTATCATTCCAGCTTGCTGCTTTCGACCAACAAGTGAACGCAGAATCTGGACGGAAGGAAGAACAAATTGCAAAGAGCTGTAGGCAGTACTTAATACTCCAGAACGATAGAGTGGAAAAAAACCACAAAGCCACAAGCTGTAAAAGAACGCAGTCGTTGCACCTGGCAGAACGATATCTTCCTCGTCCGCAACTTCCGAATCTTCTTCCGATTCTGGCAGCGGCCGCCGGTCTTCAGAGAGCTCGTTCTTCTTTAGAGCCTCTTGCAGGTCTTTGCGGCCAAGACTCTGCAACACATGAATGCAAGCTGAGCATGTCAAGTCAGATTTTTTTTTTTTTTTTTTAACTTCAAACATGCGAGCGAAAGGACATTCAAACTGGAATTGGAGTTGAGATAAGCCCCCGAAAATTCGATACAAGAATAAAAATGACTTATTTCCAGGTATGGGCACGTTTAGCTTCACTTCTTTAAGAGCATGAGCCTTAATAACAGCATGATCTCCATTAAAATCAAACTGAAAAGTGCGATTCCAATAGAATATGCAGCTTAAATGGAGCACTCGTCAACACTTATCGATTCTTACCAAGCTGAATTCTGAAACGTATCTCAGCATTCTTCGTGCGCTGACGCGCTCATCCTGCACCGCGTGAGCTGGAACTGCAACTTTCGCTACGAGAAACGTGACTGCAAGGATGAAGAAAATTAAACTTCCACAACGAGGGGCCATGACGCACGCCGAAGCTGATTCCACCCCCGCCCAGCGCCTGCCAAGATCAAATCGATATAAAGTGCCACTCGCAGCCGCCTCTGCTCCTCCGCCTTCCTTCCTCCCCGCGACCTCCCTCCTTCCCTTCCTCCCTCCCTATATATACATATATACACCTCACCGGCAGGCGGCCGTTGCCCCATCCCCCCTCCCTCCCTCCCTCCCTCCCTGCCTGCAGTTGCCCGCCCCGGCCCGCCCCGCAACCCCTCCGCCTTGGCCTCGCCCCGCGGCCCTTTCGGGCGGGCCCGCAACTGCCACGGCGGGCGCCGCCCAACGGAGTCACGACACGCCACATCACGGCACCCCGTCGTTGTGGCCCCACGCTCGCGTTCACACTCGCCGGCGCAGCGCGGGTCGAAGAAGGCCTCGTACGGTGAGGTACAGTGATCGTACAGCATACCGTACGTTGCCGTACGGTCGGGTAGGCCGTACATAAACCGCGGGCGCCTGTCGCTTCTGGGCGGGCCTGCGCGGCGCTGCAAACGACAGTCACAGTTGCAGTTACAGTTCCAGGTGAGGTCACAGTGAAAAAACAGTTCGGATTTTATCGCAGTTTCAGTTACAGTTTCTGTGCCAGCGCTCTCAGCGATACCGCCCTCGGCTGGCAGCCCGCGCGGCTCGAGGCTCGAGGAGGGTCGAGATGAGAGGAGGGGGGAGGGATATGGCCATAGAAGGCTGGGAGGGAGTCCGCGCTGCCTCTAGGCTTGGTTACGTCATGCGCTTTTACCATGTGCGACATAATTACTCGATCATAGTATTGCTTGACTACCTCATGCAAACTTCCAAATATGAATTGACAATTTTGTATGATTTAGTTCGGATTCTCGTGGTTCTCGTGCGAGGCGCAGCACTTAACGCATACACAAACGAAGAGCACAAGCTAAGAGGCATTCGAAATAATTTAAAAATTAAAAAGAATGTTTCAGATTGATCCCCCCCCCCCCCCCCCCCCCCCCCCCCCCCCCC
>CM074808.1:1538310-1568192 GCA_037447605.1 Zygnema circumcarinatum
GGGACGGTTCGGTTATGTTTGCACGATGCGAAAGGGGGCCCTGAGAATTACTTGAAGAGGGATGATGTTTGTGAAATGCGACGAAGAACTTATTTTCCTTCCTTGACCACTCTGTTGGGATGTGGAAGGAGGGGTGACAACTGCAGGCAGACTTTGATGTGGTGTGGTGTCGCGGAACAGTGGGAGATCAGATTTTCAGGCCCTGGGTGGAGCAGATATCTCGGCAGGGAGGCCGATTTTTGGCGAACAGGAGAGTGACAGATTTAATAGAGGACAGCAGCACAGGGCGGATCACGGGAGTCAAATGCGGGGCGGAAGAGTTTGAAGCAGACGCAGTGGTCTTCGCTGTGGGAATAAACGGAATGCAGCGAATCGTTGAGAGCAGGTCATGAGATAACCTTTCAGCTGCCTCGCCTTCGTTGGTGTTCGTTTCAGTTTTCTGTTTTGGGTTTTGCTGAATGGGGTTTGTGAGTGGGGGGTGTAACAGCGCTGTGCTGAAGAAGCGTGAGGAGTTTGCAAACACTTCCAACTTGGGGGCAGTTGATGTGTTGGCAGTGCGGCTGTGGTTGGATCGCAAAGTAAGGGGACGATATCCTTTCGACTATTTGTTTCGGGCGCATGTGCATGTGGGTGACATTTCTTAATATGACCGACCTATGAATGTTGCTCCCAACACTCGCCTCGATTGTATCGTTTCTGTACTTTACCTGGCAGGTGCCCATACCCAAACCTAGCAATGCCTGCTTTGGATTCGACACAACGACCGGGTGGACGTTCTTTGACCTAAACGCGCTGCATGACGAGTTCAAAGACGAGCCCGGGACAGTGGTCGAGGCAGACTTTGTGAGTCTTTTTCTCTGTGCCCTTCTTGCATTGCAGCCCCTTTTGCGGGTTTGCTTCTATGCTGAACTTTGCACAAATTTTCATATGAGTGTAGTGAACTTGGTATGAAATTTTGACAACCTGACTGTGAGGAAGCTTCTCACTGCCGTTGCCCTGCCCTGCCCTGCAGTATCATGCGAACCAGTTTCTGCCCATGAGCGATGATGCCATTGTGGCCAAAGTGCAGTCCTACCTCGCCACATGCATCCCCGAGTTCGGCAAAGCGGCAGTGCTCGACCGGGCGGTGGTGCGCTTCAGAAGGGCAGTGACACACTTCTTTCCAGGTGGGCCTTTAGGGTTTCTAGGGATGGTCAGAAGAGCGGACTACAGTATTCCGAGTTGCCTTCAGGGTTCTACGTTTGCATGTGAAAGAATATTGGTTTGAAATCCTAGTCAAACTACCATGTGCTATGAGTGAACGCAATTTGAACAGCAAGCATAGAGGCACGGAAGAGAGGTCCTGGGAAAGGCACAGGAGGTGATGGAATTCTGAAACAAAGCTGGTAAGTTGGGGAAAATCATCCCTCGTTCGAACCCTGTACTCGCCTGAGAGCTTGGTAAGTGTTTTGAGAATGATGTGAGGACGACTCTGTGCGGAGTGCAGGCTCCTACCAGTACCTTCTAAGGGGGACCACGAGCTTCAGCAATCTGTTCATGTCGGGCGATTGGATCATCACCAACCACGGGTCGTGGTCCCAGGCATGCTCTCCCTCTGTTTGGAAACCATTGCTTGTTTGGGACATGAATTGCAGTTGGGGGAGACTGAGGTCTTTAAAATGTGAGTAATACTCACTTGAAGGAGCTGGGCCTGTGCGAGTGTGGAGCAGGAGAAGGCCTTCGTGACGGGCCTTGAAGCAGCCAACCGGGTGATAGCCCTCCTTGGGGAGGGCGAGCCTGCCCGCCTCGTTCCTGTGGAGGAGGACGAGCCCCATGTGAGGCAGCTGCGGACTGTGAACAAGGCGGCAAGGGAAGTCCTGTCCATGGCGCCATTCAGCAACATGTTTTTGTAGCGCTGCTCTCGCCTTCATCGCGCTCCATCATTCTTTTGTTGTTTATTTTATGTTTGTCTTGTTGGGTTTCTTCGATTCTTTTATTTGCGCTAAAAAATCTTATTGAAAAACAACTGTTTTTGAAAAACACGCGTCGTTGAAAAGGTGTACTGCACTGGATTTTACACTTACCTAAAAAAAAAAATCATATACATTTTGTGTTCCTGGCGGGGTAGCGACTGCTTTCCAATTTCCTTTCAGTGTTGTGCCGTTCCGTAGTCATGAATGGTTTCGCCCACACTCCGCCTTTCGTTCAACATCTTCCATACCCTCGCGCATTCGAACAACAACATTTACCCCCCACATGCATGCGTTCATGCTTGCGCTCCGCGTGTTCAACAAATCCCAAAACGTTACGTCGCCTGCGAGGTGTGAACGCGCGCACTGCTCTTCGCTATTTGAGGTCAGCGCTGACCGCCCTCTGCAGCCGTACACACTGGATGTCGTGGCCGTACGAAACCAGGTACGGAATGCACGATCGACCGTACATGTACGGCGGGACCGAGGGCGAGGGATGGAGAGAGAGAGTGCGAGAGGGAGAGGGGGAGGGAGAGGGAGAGGGAGAGGGAGAGGGAGAGGGAGAGGGAGAGGGAGGGAGTGGGAAATTGCAAGAAAGGAGGAGACCAGTTTCTGTGGTTCAAGAGCCATGGCGGCGTCTCGCTCCGTCAGCCTCGGTGCACTCGTCTGCAGTTCTCTTCTGTGCCTAAGCAGGTGAGTGTCACAACGTTTTGGAGACACGGCAATGCATTTGATTGTCTGATGGATTTCCTGAAGTGGTTGGGAGGGGTGCTGCTTTTGGACTTGGGGGCCTTGGACGCACGTTAGAAAGAATGGTTGTAGAATCTGCATAGCGCTGGTTGGTGTTGAGCTTGGGATGTTGTTTGCCTGTAAAGGTTCGCCACTGCGAAGAAGCTTTAGGGTATTGCTGATGCCTGGTGAGGTGTAACGGCTGGTCGATGAAGCTGACAACGCATTTTGTTCTTTTCGTTCTAACATGCACGCGTTAAGAAAATTCTGACAGACGTCTCAGTGCAGCTTGGGAGCCGTACATGGAGACCCGTCAACTTCGAGCGACAATAATCTATCCAAAGGTAGTGCTGACATTGTTGTTGCTGGATGGACAACTCCACTTAATCTCAGCACACTTATTTATAACATTATTTCAGTCCTCGATGGTTGCTCTTGGATATCCTCGTTTCGTGGGTGGGCGAGGCATATCTTAAGAGCGTGTGGTTATTGAGAGAGTGCGACGTGTCTTGTTTTTTGCTGGCATTGTTAATTTAACGATTTAATTAGCAAGGTGTGCATCTCCACTGGAGTTAACTTGGTGCTTTCATCCTTTGTGAGTGCCAGATCAGGGCTTGGTGGCCATTGTGCCACGAAGTTTTTGCCTCCTTACAGATAGGGACCTCCACATCAACATGCTTCTGAGCGGCTATCATGCTTCCGGCGGGCAGGATGTTAGGTCCTCTGAGACCGAGGTAGTTCGCTCTTGGATTAGGTGAGACTGTTATCTCCAGGACATTACTGCCAATCGCTAGCCATGTCGAAGGATGAATTCCACGGGTCTGCAGACAATGACAACACATACTTTTGTTTACGTTGCAGGGAGCTAGCCATTTTTTGGACCAAAGGTGGGAAATCCCATTCATTGGTGCTCGCTGCACGCCGTGGCCCAAACCAGGAGAGGGAGGAAGGCTACTTGCAATCACTGACGGTTGACGGAACTGCTCTTCCCCGCCTCAGTCTGGGTGACGAGGCCAGCCTTTTTGATGGTGATGCATCAGTGTCCTTCGAGGCTTATGAGAAGTCTGGACCTTTTGATGTGGACGTCTACAGAATCCAAATCGATGGCTTGTTTGAAGGAGAGGTTCGACTTCGGATCGCTAGCCCCCTCCTTCAGGAGGAGGGGGATGCTGAGGTTCACATGAATCTCGACATTTTGGATTTGCAGTACACCCCTGCTGTCAATGGAGTGATTGGGCAGTCATATCAGGACAGCAGGTACAGTACAACCTTGTTTCCTTGGTGGCTTTGGCTCAGGGCTCATCCTGCAGCATACCTGTCAATCTAGAAAAGTTCTTTCTTTTTTTAAATTCTTCCCACTGCCACGTTTCCGACTGACAAAATTTTGTGTAACGCAGCTCTGAGCAATCCCTCGACTACTCAAGACTGGGCTTGATGGCGTCTCCGGCGCAGTTGGAGCACGTCCAGGGTTACGTTGCATCCAGCCTCATGGCAACTGACTGTGCTGTTTCCCAA
Organism: Zygnema circumcarinatum; assembly: GCA_037447605.1. Classification (NCBI taxonomy): domain Eukaryota; kingdom Viridiplantae; phylum Streptophyta; class Zygnematophyceae; order Zygnematales; family Zygnemataceae; genus Zygnema; species Zygnema circumcarinatum. The sequence goes on from CM074808.1 coordinate 1,542,504, forward strand.
TACGCCCACAAGCAGGTGGACTCGGCAGAAGACTCAGCTGTGGCCACAGCGTGAGCTTTAAGCTGTTTCGATCAGTGGTGTCCGCGGACGCTCGTCAACCGGAACTTCTCAATATCATCGACGGTGTTTTAATTTTGAGGTAGTGCTGATCCTTTCATTAAACGGCATGCTGAAGACCCCACGTCGAACAAAGCCCACAGGAGAAAATGGTGGGCACGAATAAGGCTGAAGTTCTGTAGAAATCCTGTGTCAATAATTGCCGAGGCATTTCAAGGAGCTCAGGCAAAGCCAACGTTCAAAGGCTTGAGCTCATTTGTCTCAGGACTTCAGCATAGCCACATGGAGGATTTTCTGCAGCGTGTCGCCAGAGTTTTTTATTCAAAATCTGTAAACTTATCTCGCGGGAGTAGTTAGAACCGGGACAGATGCAGATGAACATCTGCTTCTGACACATTCCGCGGAACTCGGGTTGTATTATTTATTTGTTTTTATAAATTGTCCGTTTTGAATGAAAACTGCGAAACAGAGCAATGAATAGTACTGAACTAATTTTTTTACTACGCTGTAACTGCAAAGAGGCACGTCGCAATCTGCAGACACACCGCAGCCTTCACGTGAACAGTTGGAAATTGGAAAGAAAAAATTGAAGTGGGTTGTGGCTACTACTACTCATTGTCTGGAATTGAGACAAAAATTGAAGTGGGTTGTGGCTACTACTACTCATTGTCTGGAATTGAGACGTCCAGCACCCAGGTCAACAACGCAGCCGTGGATGCAAAAGAAAGCGTGAAAAGTGAAGGGAAAATGCCCTTCAAGCCATTTGCAATGAATCCACATCTGCTTGCCAAAGCTGGCGGCGGCAAGCTGCAGTGCATCTGGCTCTGCCAAAGTCAACTCTTGGATCCGCGCCCAAAGCTGAAACTCAAACAGCTCGCTACTTGTCTCGTTTTGAGGTGTGCAAAATGTCATCCGGGTCGGACTGCACCATCAAGAGCTCGGAGAAGAGATAATGGGTGCAGGTGTTCGCAGTCCCTATTTGCCTTCCACTCTCACTGGCAGCGAAGTCTCACACAGCATGTTGACTGGCTGTATGACTTTGGACGAACAAGTCGCAAATCTCTGAAACTGAACCGCAGAGACGAGAAGCCACAGCAGAAGGCAGGCCATTTGCTTATGTATTCAGAAATGCTTTCATGTAGCGAGCCCTGTGAATCAGCCATAGTTATGGGTCAAGTAAACGCAGCCATTACCTTCGACTCCGCGAGCACCGGACGGCTACTGCAGGCCAAACCCCGTTGCGTTCTGAATTGCAAGCTTGAGTCGCCCTTCAAGCTTTTCCTTGGATGAGTATTCCGGCAGCATGAGGACATTGAAGCATGTATGGGCAGTCGGCAACCTGCACATAGTGCACTCCCACTCATGTTACCACTGAAGGCAGGCCACAAGGTAGACCTGATTGACCTGAAACGCAGAAGGAAAGTTTGAAAACTCAACTCAACTCAACTCAACTCAAGTTGAGTTTGAGTTTGAAAGTTGAGCCTCTGGACTATGAGTGGTCTACACGCCCTACTCAGTGAAGCACAACAGTCAGGCAATAAATGAAATAGAGAGGAGAGATGTATGCATGTACCGATCAGTATCGGGCCCATTCCGCATGACGATGAAGTTGAGAGAGCCAAGCCCTCCTATTGGGGATCGGTCATTGCCTGTGGAAAAGAAAAGAAGCTTCTTCTTGTCCTCCAGCGGCATGTGATGGACCTGTCTCACACCCCTCCAAATTACACATGCTCATCCGCATTCAGACTGTCCAACAAGCCGGAGAACGGTGAGGGCATCCTAAACAAAACGCAGAGACAGTTTAAGCTGAGGCTGAAGTCAGCGATTTCGGCCGCTCACCAGCTCCCAAAACCACTTCACAACTTGTGAATCAGCGGTGAAGCCTCCCTCGTAGTGCGTTACTTGCTGAAGGGCCTTCATTACCAACAAGAGCCACACTCACCCTCTACCTTCAGTCCTGAATATGCCCTCCATTTGCAGCCGCTTCTATGAGGCATCATCCACTTCCCAACGCTGCTGCTATGCTTTGGATCAGGCCACCAACATTCCTAAGTGCTGCAACAGGGATCTGCAGAGCGACATGGCTCCCTAGCTGACTGCGAAAAGGAAAAGTGGAAGGAAGAAGGGCTCTATGCGAATGCTGACCGCAAAGTCAAAGTGTGGAAGGCCACACACAAGGAGTTCCAACTCTTCTGCGCGGAATAAGCTGAGGGCAGGCCCTCCACAAACCTGACAGAACAAATCGGCAGCACATTTTCAAGCCCTCAGTGTATCCACATTCCTTGTTTCTGAATCGCATTGTCCACGGTAGTGATGGGTGTGTGAGTATATCCATGAATCTGTGAAGCTCACTGCTGTGCTACAGGCACAGAACTGCTATCAACACACATGTGACGGTAGAGCTACAACTCTGGGCAAACCTGGACATTTCCTAAAGGTCAACCTCATGAATCACAGAATCCCAGAACCTTCCGCAATGCCTGAGAAAGAACTGAAGATAGAATCACAACAAACACAATTTTATCATGCAATGGAGTGAAGGAGTCAAAAGAACGGCAGCCAACCTGCAGAAACCCGCGACTGAAGGCAGCAAACTGTTCCTTAACTGATTCGTCAAGGACATAGTTCACATACAATTCCACGTATCTGCGAAACAAACGATTGGTCAGTCAGTGATGCGGGGATGAACCGGAAATGAACCTTGCGAATGGACCGACTTGAGGAGGGAACTTACCTCTGCCGGTTCTCATTTGTCACTATGGTGTTGCCTCCATCGGGAAGCAAATCATAGGTCCGCATCTCTCCAAAATATTCATACTCCACCTGCGAAAGTGGCCCCCAACAAAGAAAGATTGCTGAAGCAGGCTATCCCAATTAATAGTGTAATAGTATGCGAAATGAGGACAAGGTTAGTAAACGTTATGCCGGTCCCAAAAGTTGCCCCAAATGCAGACCTGGAAAGTCTGAGCCATGGCTGCTGCAACATCTCCTTCAAACTCGAGAAGTTTTTGCAGTCCTCGTCCGAGTTGAGGGTTCGCCTCTTTGAGGTCTTCCAAACCCAGCGTCTCCCCCACCAGCTTCTTATACACCGCCTGATCGGAGACGGAAAAAAAAAAAAAAAAAAAAAAATCCATTACAGTTGGAGATCAGAATGTTGGTATAATGAAACCGCGATTCTGTTTTTTTGAAATGAGAGAACGACACTGTACACAAGATCAAACAGAGAGGAGAGAGGAGAGAGGAGAATGCACCATAGGAAAGTGCACGTCCAGAATGATGCCATTGTATATAGCGAGGCCAAGAGCAACCCCCACCTGCATATAAAAAGATAGGCACTGCATCAGCTTTCTAACATCCTGCTGTATATGACATGTTGAGTTTAAGTTTTGGGATCAATGCCTCACTGAGACTATTTTAGATCCCCTTGTGTTTAGTGTGACAATTAGTGTGAGTGTATATCTAGTGCGGTCCACACAGTCAGAGAGATAAGCCGATAGAAAAAACAAGACGAGTTTGCAACTAGAGTGGGTCACATTGAAACCGGTAAACGGTGTAATTCCGTAATTCCTTCGTAATGGAAGTAAAAGTGAATGGTTTGGGGAAGATGTCACCAGTTGGAATTCGAGCTCCGATTCCATTGACTTGCCATCGAACCAGAAAGAACGAGACTCCTCGTCGTATACAAACATACCTGAACCCAAAAGTGACCCTAAAACCCTGAGTCATGGACTTATTCTGCTGGGGTTTTAGCGCTTTAGATTCTCTACAAACCCGCTGGGTATCCATTCTAAATGCATAACAAAGACGTGGCCCAACTGGTTCCTTTTCTTGTTCAAAATGTTTCGTTTCTCAGAATGGGCAAAAAGCTGCATCTGAAAGTGGAATGGGGGTTGAAAGTTAGGCAGGAAGGCACCATAGCTAACGTTGAAGAGGTCGCGAATGAGCAGCTGAAAAAACTCTTTAGCCACTCCTCCTTCATCCACAGCATCCTCTCCACTGAACACCACCTGCATCATTGCGCATGTCACAACTCCCGATTTGGTAGTCAACGAGTATATGCATGATTTTCCAGAATGTGAAGCTTTGTGAGATAACCACGAAAAGCAGGAGAAGCAGCCAATGTTCCCAAGCAGTCACCGACCTTGAGCGGCTTCTTCAGATCGTACGGATGAGCCGCGAGCTGTTGCAACGCGTCGTGGACCAATGCCTCTCGTCGAACCTGTCCACTTCCTCCCTCTTCTTCAGTTCTCGTCCTTTGAAAAAACAAAAAAAAAAAAAACGCCCAGAATGGGGGTGAATTGATGTTCAAATTATACACATGTGAATCCATACTTCATGCATGCGTGCATGCATGCATACATAGAGAGTGTGCAGATAGGACAAACGCGAGTGCGCACTGACAGTGATGAGGAGGACGGGCAGCGTCTGCGCGTGTCCGAACACGTGTTGCACGACGGACGCCCGCACGTGCCGGCCCTTCTCCAGGGCGGCCTCGCCCTGCAGCCCACAAACTAGGAAGGAAAACTGAAGTCGAGGGGAGACCATAACTTGGAATGCAGAGAGAGCGAGAGGGAGAGAGAGAGAAGGAGACGAAAGAGAGAGGGGAGAGAGAGAGAGAGGGAGAGGGAGAGCGAGGGAAAGAGGGGGGGGGAAAGAGAGAGAGAGAGAGAGAGAGAGAGAGAAGAAAGAGAGGGGAGAGAGAGAGAGACTTGCAGGCAAGAAATAAAAATTTCTACTAAAGTTGCGATTTCCATTGCAATACACATGTGGTTTCTTCAAAAAGCAGGGAAGTTCTGTTGGAGAAGCACCTGCAGAATTTTGCTTTTCGCATCAGGTGTGAGCACGAAGGGAGCCTGTCCGCCCCGCAGGAGGAGTGAGGCTATCAGAAACGATAAGGCAGAGAAGAAAACCCAAGTCCACACATGATGGGCTTTAGGGAGCCCACCTGGCAAAAGGACACAAGGGGAACTAAATTCGCCTGTTCACCATCCAGTTTTCGCCACTTTAAGTACTCGTCCTGCTTCACAGAAAAGCGTACAAAAAGGCATTTGAAGCGTCAATATGAGAGCAGCTTCTCTAGCAAGGAAGAAGATTGTGGTTAGGTTCAGAGTGAAGCATAACAAAGGCAAATTACAGGTCCGGCTGAACGAGGGAGTGGGCTGACTTTGAGACTGGCCCGGGTGCTGATGGAATGGCTGTAAAAGTCGGATGCAGGAAGCTGCCCACCCTCCTTGTTTGCATCGTAAAGAATTGAGAGCACCTGCACAAGGGAAGCAGATAACATGAGATGCTTAGGAAAAGGACTCGCCATGCTTACAACATGCTCAAAGATTGGAGGATTAAGAATTGCTGGAGACCATACATTGACTGCGTTGGCAATGTGATGGGGAATCGCGCTGTCTCCAAGAGCATCCTCTCTGTTAGGTTCAGAGAGGCCCAACCCACAACCATTATCGACGTCAAAGTACAAGAAAAACTCTGCACTTGCTCAATTCAAGAAACATGCTATTCTGGTTTCTGGCAAAAGAAAAGAAAACGAAAAAAACCCAAGTCTACACATGGCCCTCACGATAGTGGTCGCATATGGGTCCGGAATAGTTGAACTTGCCTATTGGATATGAAGCGATGGAGTCCACGAACAAATCTTCCGCCAAAAATGTCTTTTGGGTATGTCTTCAGCCACCCAACGAGCACCTGTATGCCCCAAATTACCACCCATCAAGCGTAGCCCTGCCCCTCTCACATCCTCTCTCACAGGCAGAAAGGATCCTTTTGAATAAACCTCCTGCAAAGATTAAAAGTCTTTTCATGTTGACTTCAATGGGTGAAGTGTTAAAGGTCTCGTTTGATGTAAGAGAGAGATGTGAGTGATGTGAAAGTGAAAGACTCACAGTTCGAGCAGAGGGAGAAATCTTTGCCAACACATCGCAGAGGCGAACAGAGACAGCATCTCCCACTCTGCAAAGCATGGGCCGCAGTCAGGAGAGCTTGGCTTCAAACACAAGTCTGCGAGTAAAGAAGATTGCCATGGAGTTGTACGGATCCAGCAAAATCAATGGAAGATTACCCTCTCTCCCCTAGCAGGGGATTTTGCAGCAGCACCAATATTGCCTGCACAAGTAGACAGATACAGACAATTAAAAAAAAAAAACCAATAAAATGATTGGCTTCATTGGATCTTTGACCAATAACTTAGAACTACAAGCTCTCTACTTTTCCCTTATAGCCATTGATCTGTTAAGGATGGAAGGTGAACCCAAAATGAGGAGCCTGCTAATCAAAACTTGCCAATCAATAGCATACTGATGATTGGCCTTTGGGTTGAAACTGAACAAAGCCCAGTCTAGAAGTCACGCTTCCTTTGGGTCCGCTAAGCAATTTCGGTTACGGCATTTAAGGTGAAAAATTAAAAGGTGTTAGACTGAAGCTGGAAAAAAATCACTTTGTGAGCCCCAAGAGTGGGCTAGACCCCCTCTCCATCTTTTTGGGGGCGATCGCACAACACATACTTTCCGTTTCACAACTAGCACATCTTAATAGCACGTGAAACATGGCGGCTTTGCACCACTCCTTGGTCAATGTGCCTCTAGTCCTCATGCAAAGGCTCAGGAAGCAACAACATGTACGCAAAGCTGTGATGCAACAACCCCCCTTTGAAAGAGTCCACTGCTCGAGCTCTAAGTGTTTGCCAGACCCATATATGTGAGTAAAGCGGAATTTCGGAGATAGCCGCACCCGTGTCCACCGCGAGTCCGGCACGCGCGCCACGTGGCGGTCAACGCTCTCCAGAAGTCTCCCCATGGCGGCTGCCAGCCTGGCCAGAACCTGCGCAGGTTAGGGGCACAGCATCGCTCAGAGGTGAAACAAAGCATCGTCACAGAGCTCTGAGAGAGGTCATCAGTCTTCGGACAGTTTTTCAATGTACAGGGGAGAAAGCACGCTGAGCAGAAATAGCCTGAAAACGAATGCATGAGTGGGAACACGGGCTCTACTTTGAGTTAGGGACTAGCCTAATAGCCCAATAGCTTCTTTGGGGTAGTGATTAGGGCTTAGGGTGAAGGACAGGCAAAGATTTTTTTCTCATATTTCATTCACACTACTATCATTTCCTCCACCCTCGAACACCTATTCAAGAGCTATTCGTACATCGCCTCTAAAGGTACCAAATTCCAATACCTGGGAACGAAGCAAACCTCCTCCCTTGAACCTTGAGCCTTCAATGGATGAACTGTGAGGTAAAGGAAACTGGATGAGTCTCCCTGTTGTCAACTCTACGATCTATCCTATTGTACCTTGTGGCAAGGAGGGAGGGGGGTCTGGCCTGAGGATCATAGAGCTCAAGCAAGCCTTGGTACACCTCCTTTATTCTCTCCAGATGCAGCCCGGGCCCTTCCTTTGCTTGCCCTGCTGCCCCTCAAGGAAACATTCAAACTGCTCCATTATCGCACAGCAAACCTGAGAGCGACATATAGGGGGTCATTCACAAAATCTCTCAAAGCAGACCCATGCAGAGAACAGGCCTGTCTTATGCGAATTCTGTGGCTTGCATGTCACAAGCACAAACACAAACATAAACACGAGATGAAGCTTGCCATGTGAGCACCTTCAATAGCAGGTGCGTTCAGCTTGAACTGTTCCACAAGAAACTTGGCGGAGGAAAACACATCCTCGATTCCATGCATCAACGACGCAGTTGCGTGCCCAAAAGCTCTCGCTTCCTGCATCCCGACAAGTTAAGAAAAGCCAACACCTCGCTTTACCTCCGTACAACACACCACCACCACTCGCTAGATGGATTTCGTACAAACCCGCAACATAAACATAAACTGCACAGATCAGGCGAACATAGGATTGCTTTTACTCATCCAAACACCCCATGCCATTCAGCAGTGTCTCTAATTGGCATGAAGGAATGAAAAACATAGAATGTGGCACTCACAATAAGAAGAGACGAGAGCTGCTCCATCCTCCTCGCCTGCAGACCCGTCCCATATGCAGATCCTGCATGCTGAAGGACTGCCTCTGATGATATCTCTTCAACAGCTACTGACGGCTTTTCAATAAGGAAAGAAGATTCTTCCGCAGCATTGGGAGCAGGCTCTGAAGTCTCTATGGCTTGGGAGGTTTTCTCTTTCGCATGGAGTTGTTCCGTTAAAGAACTATGAGCCCCATCTCTTCGAAGGCAATCATCAGCTTGTGAAGTTGGATCATTCTCCATTCTGATCTCTGCTGGTTGCAGACTTTCTCCATTTTCTATGGAACCCTCATCAACCTCCATCAGAGTATGGTCACCCTCATCACTCGTTCTCGATGTTTTTCTGTACACCACACACCACCATATCTCTCACATAGAACTCAGAAGTTATGCTATGTTTAGTGCATAGCATTGATTCACTTATAAAGGCGTAACTATGAGTTTCCAATGAATTCGATCAAGAAAGCTAAAGCTCACTATATTCCTAGGCCAGAAAGATGAATGAAATTTCAAGAACGAATGAAGTGAGCACGGATTGCAGAAGTCAAGCGAGTCAGAATCAAAGAATCCAAGTTAGGAGTTCCAACCTTGATGAATTGTGAGTCTCCTTTTGGCGAATCTCGCCATAGACCGCAAGTGAGTGCTCGCCACCTCCCACCACAAAGAGAAGCCGTCGAGAGGAGTCGGTTGGCAGCCCCTGAATAGGAATAGGATATGCTTGCACTGCTCTGTAGTGCTACCCACCACCGCCATCGTGACTCAGCTTCTCTGAAGGAATGACAATAGTATTTTAAGTCTCAAATGTTCTCAAGGAAGACGCGAAGTAAAACTGCTCGTTCTAACAACTGTTGGGACTTACCTATCCACTCTCCCAAGCTGGAATTGCTCTCCATCGCCCCACCCGAACATGCGCAGCCCTTTGTTTACCAAAGCCAACGAATGCCGAACTCCGGCAGATATTTGTACCACCTCCTCCCCAATGAAAGCATCGACTCTCTTGGGTACAGTCTGATCTTCGGTAGTTCCATGGCCCGTCTGACCCCAGTGTCCTCTGCCCCACTGCACCACAATTAAACGGTCGAATCAACACAACGACGAGGGCAGAGAGATGAAAATCCCAGAATCCTGCAAACCCATTGTTCTGCAAACTCCGCTTCTGATCACGTGCAATTCGCGATACGGGACACACTAATTGGTCAAACCAATGTCCCATGTATTGGCGGGTTTTACCTCACTTCAACCAATGACACCTCGCAGGTCTGACCAACTAACTTCACAGACTATTCCACAGAATGTAGCTTTCCTGCTTAGGTCATAAAACTTCATTTGCATGAGATGAATCGCCAATGGAACAGAGCCCCTCCTCCTGTCTCTGCGAGCTTACAGTGAGCAGCGAGCCCTCAGTAGTGAGGGCCATTGTGTGATCACCCCCACATGAGATTTGCGCCACACTTTTCTCCGTGAGCGATGGCACAATCGCGGGCCGCAGCTCGTTTGCAGTGTGGCCCAAACCCAGCTGCCCATACTTGCCCCGGCCCCATGTGAAGACCTGCAATGGAAAATCAAAGTTAAAAAACAATAGCTACAGTTGTCCCATTAACAGGAGGCAGGCGGAAAGGTGCGTATGAATGAGGGTGGCTTCACCTACTGCCGGCTCACACTCACAAATTTTTTTTTTTTTTTTTTTTAAATTGCTTCTAAATTGGGTCACCGAGCTTGCCAGAACAGGCCCTACTAGCTCACAAATCAGATGGGAGTCAACAGAAAGTAAGAGCCACAACCTACTCTGACACAGCCTAAGCAACTTGTGGAAAACCTCTTAGATTTCATTCATGTAAGCAAAGATGCCATTGCTGAAACAATATCCCTTATGCAAGATTGTGCGGAAACATCTCAAACTTTTTAACTCTCGCGTAAGATTTGGACAAGATTCTAATGCAAACAAGAATTATGCCGATTTCAACTCAAAGCCGACTTGAAGTATCCAATTTGTGTCGGGTTAGTTCTCACTATTTAGGATAGACTGATGATTGAAATTTCTGTATCTCTCGTCTGCCCGTCAAAGACCCTCATTCACTTAGACAACCAAAGCAAGAGCAAATGAAACGAGGAGCCTAACCTCTTACAATGTTTAACTTAAAACAACAACAGCAGAAATCTAACGAGCGGAATACTTCGCCATGGAACTCAGAACTCAGCCCAAAACTCTCATATTAAGGAGTGAGCAAGCATACCTGGCCATCGATAGTGAGCGCTGCACTATGGCTGTCTCCACAGGAAAGCTGCCATCATCGTTAAGCTTGGTCAGGCCGGCAATGAAAATAGTGTGACTAAAGTCATACTCGTAACAACAAGTTATCTGAAGTTCGTTTTGTGCGTTGCTTTATATGCATTCATTCATCTTTTTCAGTGACGAAGAAAACGAGTTTGCACGATTCTTCGCCTACTTCACCTTTCCCCCCTAGTTTTTCCTACGCCTTTGCCCACCGGTTTTGTGGTTGAATCCTCATTTCAATCCTATAGTCCTCTCATTATCCCCATTCCTATGTGTCTGGTTCAATTGTTGACCCTAAAGTTGACCCTTGAGGTCTAACACACACTTCTACATCACTCCCTTCCAAATCAAGTGAAGTTCCACGTGTGTCTCCTCTCTTCTTAAAGCACATATAAGTGGGAATACAGCCAAGAAAGTCTTGCTGGCTGACTGTCAGATATATTACTAACCAAAATGACCATAAAGGCCCACAGAGAATATAGAAATGCATCAAGCATGACGGCACTAAAATGCAAATGGCTAACATTTTTTAGACTGAACGAGGGCACCCAAACCCACCTGCACAACTCCAAGTCCCCACAAGCCGGTCACTTGAGTCGGCGTGTGAAGGTCTGCAGTGCTGCCATGGCCAAGCGCACCGAATATTCCCTGCCCAAAAGAATACACCTCTCCGCTGCCTGGAAAGCTCTCGCCAGGCAGAATCAAACAAGTAAACATGTAAGCAAAGTTCATTTGAAAAGGAACAGAACTGCTAGGGAAAAGGTAGTCAATCGAATGCACTCCAAGTGCAATAGTGGTTGCATTGGAAGTGCCACAAACAATGGAAAGGGGCCACGAGTGTACTAAGCTGAACATCATTGACTTTATCTTCAACTCAAGATCTGTTCGGTACACACCTGTTAACGCAAGAGTATGGTTAGCTCCACATGCCACTCGGACAAAACGAAGTTCCCTGGACCCTTTTACTATTCGAGGGTGAAGAAACTCTGCGGGCGGCCCTCCGCCAGTCTGAACCCCATGTTCAGTGAGGCCAAGCTGCCCAAAGTCGGAGGACCCCCATGAGGCAAGGGACCCAACATCTGCATCAACACCATTCATTCCATTCAAACATCATCATCAACATGCTACTACAAGTAATACAAGTGCTGCCTCCGCCTCTGCCTCCTTTTGCCAAATCCGCTGTATGTGCTTGCTGATACAATGAGACGCTGTCTATACCCCCCTTTCTATTCCTTCCTCTCAAACCAACCCTGGTCTGTCACCTACGACCCCACACATTCTTTATCAAGCTCGTTTTGTGTGCGTTCCCGCTCTTACTTCTCTCGGGGTTACCACCCCTACCACTTCTCCACTCCACCCAATGCATTCCAGCCCTACCAGTCCATAGTCCCTCCGTTTTAAGCTCTCCTTCTCTACCGGTCACATTCCCCCATTATACTCCATTGACCAATCAGTACTTATTGTTCACAAATCCAAACAATCAGTTTGGATTTGGATTTCAGTTTGGACGCGAGGTTTAGTAAGATAGTGTTGTTACCATTACTAGAAAGCGCTTTGAGAGAGGCGGTGAGTGCACCTGTGACTGCCACTGTATGGGCGGCTCCACACGCCACGTGGACCACAGTTCTCGTATCGAGAGCAGCGACTTGCCTGGGAACTGCGCTGCTTTCCCTTCCTCCTATGCCCAATTGACCAGCTTCATTGTTACCTACAGTGTATACCTCTCCCTCTTCTGCATCCACCAACCAAGGAAAGCACACTTTCAGAGTCTCGCGACGGCGATCTTCCCTCCTTTGACTATCCAAAACGAGAACTTCAAGCTGCCTGCAGTAAAGGACCTGCCATATTCATTCATCATAAGAAACTGGGCCGATAGAAGGGATATTCAGGTGATGAATCAAAACATGGTTTTTGTGCCTCTTAACGTCGAGTTAAGAAGAAGAGCTGCACCTGTGAGGAAAGCAGTGTGGAACTCCCCTGCCGCCACGTGGCAGACGGCCTTGCCCTGCAGAGGGCTCACCATGGCGGGCGTGTCGCGATCGAGAGCGTCTCCATGACCCAGTTGAGAGAAGTCCCCCCTCCCCCAACTGTAAACTGCCATGCAAGCCACCATAGAAAGGATCAGCCTGAAAAGTAGCCGCCAAGGAACGGGTATCCACGAGCATGTCCTCCTGCTGGATAATTGACACGTGCAGATCAAAAATAGCTTTGGAAGTTTACAACTGCAGCTAGCTTGTTGGTGAATTTAAGTACAAGGAGTCAATTTCTGCACCTTTTTCCAACCATCGAAAACAGGCAGGAAGTTGTAACCTCACCATAGACTGCAGGCTTCCCAAGGCGTTCGCGATCGGAAAGTCGCGGGGTGAGTTTCCTATGCAGAATTGCTTGACTCTCACTCCCATCTGTCCGCCCATGACCTCCTGTTCAGTGATCGATCATGGTAATCATGTTTAACTGAGACAACTTATTTTCACAAACACTTTTTTGCAAGTTCCATTCCTCTCCAAAAACAACTTCGGAAACGCCTTCCACCCATCTTGGCAAGCAAAAAAATTTAGAGGAGGGAGACGAAAGGCTGCCCCTCTGGAGCAACATGTAGCCCTTTCATATAGACCTGTTAGACCTGGAGTAACTGACTAGTACTTAAGTAGGCAACCACTTGAGATATTTGTAACGGAGAACTTACGTTACAAAGTCATAGTTCAGCCAACAGTGATTAAGAGGCAGTGTGCAAACTTTTTAACCTTTCTTGTGAACTAGCTTTGCCAGGTCAAAGTTGTTCACAAAGGCAACTCAACCAAGGCACCGGTTCAAGTCAACCTTGGTTCACAATCCTGCTGCCATTTTCCTGACGACGTTTCTGTGCTTCATTCTTTGAACTACACTCGACTTACAATTGTGTCGGCCATATAAGATTAACTTTAAGTGGAGATCAAAAAGAGCGAGAGAGGCAAGTAGTATGCAATTGCGTTTCTATAAAATGAAGATTATTTATCTACTATGGGTTCCTTACGAGAATATACAAGGTCAACGACCTAGATGGTGGCCTGCCACCATGGTTTCTGACCGAGCAATTTTTTACCGAGTCCCGCATGGTTGGAGTAACAGAATTGTAGCCCGAGAGAGATGGAAATGTACTGCCTCAGATACTGTGCAAAGCCGAGCTCCAGAGTCTGCATACTTGCAGTGAGGGAAACGAGCTAAATTGTTTAGTTCGACTGGATTTCCTTATGTATAAGTAATGCGCAATACTTGTATGAGCGAACTAATGAGCCATGTGTAGTTGGCAGCTGCCTGTCAGGGCATTCTAAGGATCGACTTGGAATAAGCAATGACAGTTTGAATATCAAAAAGATTTCGTGGGGGATATTCATTCATGCAACCCTCGAACACTTAAAAAGTGTTGATCAGAACTCAGTCATACAAGATGAAACCTCCACCAAGGGATGACAAGGTACTGTAGGGTGCAAAGTAGGACTGGTTTCTCGTCGTATCTTGCATGAACATCAGTTCATGACTATAAGAACGCCAAATGTGAATGCCTTTTTGCTAGTATACAGGAAAATGCTGCTGCTGCTGCCTTGAAGCTTTGAGATAAATCGTTGACAAATTGAAATGGTTGACCTCGGTTTAAGACAATGATCATCTACGCCGTTGTAGCTTCATGAAAGGACCAGGAAAATCCATTTGCTGGTCTATTCACTTCAAGGATTATTCAAGATCTGGAATATCCTTCCCTCGTTCAGACCCCTTCAGGAGCTCTGGGCCACGTCAGAATCTTTAGTAACGTCCTTCGTGTTGTGCTCTCGCACTGATATGTTTGCAAGTTCGTGCACCTCTTTTCACTGAAAGCTAAAATGCTCCAGCCAGGCACAGGTGTTGCTCATCAACTTCGCACTGTAAACTTAAATGTTTGCAACTGTGCCTCCACTTGCTGTTTGTGAGAATATTGATCAGGTTCTCATTGCGACAATTTCCAGCACCATGCACTTTGTGACTGGCGATGCATTCATCATGTAGCTTTCTCCTAAAGCAGAACCTTTTACATCTATCATGATTTGACAGTCTTGGGCAAACGATATAGGTCGCTATTATCGTTGCTCGACTATTAAGGATACACACGCTGCGGCCTAGCAAGTGCCCAGTCAGCGGGAGTCAATTGCCCCCCTACTACATTTACCAGCGAATTTCTGATCGACAGCTGCCATCCACGTACCATGAATGAGCCAAGCTCATTCGTTCGTTGCCGTATCATCTAATCTTGAAGCGCGTTAAGAAATTCCTATCACGGAAGGGTCAATACAACTTTCAGGAATCGGCCTACACACGAGGACTACCCTCCAACAAGTTTCAGATTAATTCATCATCAGAACGAGTCGGTGTTGGTCTTCCTACAATGAGTTTTCGACTTTCACAATTTCATTCGTCTGCACAGGCGCAAGGGCAGGCAGTCTGAGGCAGGACGGAGCAGGGCGGCAGGGCAGGGCACGGTAGGGCAGGGCAGGCGGGCGCACCGGCCATGGAGCTGAGCTTGCTGAGGAGGCGCTATGGCTATGGAGCCCGCCTGCCCGCCTGCCCGCCTGCCCGCCTGCCCGCCCGCCCTCCGTCCGAACCGGGGGCCGACCGACCGCCATCAGTTCAGTGACCTGTGCTCAGCACTAAGTACGTACAATCGCCACTCATCATCCGTACAGTGTCGTGTGCCTGTACGGTAAAATGTTAACGTTAGGGAAACCTGCGCCACGGCTGTTGAGGACCGTCCGATGGCCTCCTGCCCCGCCCTCCGCGCCACGTGGCACACATCGGCGAGCTTCACGGAGGGTTCGAGAGCCATGTTGTTGTTGTTGGGCCTAGAAGCGCAGTTTCGCTCATGGCTTTTCTGTCTGTTCCTAGGTTCATCTGGGTTTTGCAGTTGGCCATAGTACATGCTACATATAATTTGATGGCATCCGTAGCATCAAATCCAATTCATTCCTCCAAAGCAGTACATGCGCCACACAGTACACATAGGACACTTGGATCAGCAACCATTGGCAGACAATGGCTGCCCGCCCAATGGTTGGCAACCACTGGGATGGTTGGCCACAATTGGCAGCCAATGTTTCTCAACCATAAAACTATTGGAAGCCAATGGCTGGAAATCGTTGGCAATCGTTGGCTGGCCTACCAACCAAGATTTCGAAGCATTGGCCATGGTTGGCGATCATTGAATTCAGTATTTCCAGCCATTGGCAATGGTTGGCTGGTAGCATTGGCAGTGTTGCTAGCCATTGGACTCATCCAATGTCTGCCAACAATTGGGCAAATGATTTACCCGTTGAAGGGCAGACTCGAACTCATGCCCTCATTTTCTATAATAGAGATGACGCGTGTCATTGCCATTGCCAATTGTTGGAACCATCGGTTGGCTTCCAATGGTTCGAACCATTAAGCTCAGAAAGCTAGTCAACATCATTTTGTTTTTATAAAATTTCTACCATTGATAAATGGTAGTAGGTCTACGCCTGGTCCGCCGACCAATGGTTGAGACCATTTGCAATGGCTGGCGGAGTTGCAAACCAGTGGCAACCATTGGATTCAATAGTTGGTTGGCCGCCGTTCTAATGGCTGATTCAGAAGCCGACTTGTAGCTTAGATTATTGGGTCGGCGACCATTGGCCAACCATAGTTTCCCAGCGGTTGAATGGCCAATAGTTTGCAACCATTGGCAACTGTTCGCAAGCACTGTCAGCCAGTCGCTCAAACCATTAGACAATGGTTGGTCCATCCAGTGGCCATCCAGTGGTCCGACCTATGCGGTACTGCACAGTCTGCGCTACCAGTATCTGAGTCGATCTGTCGAAGGTCGAGCCATCGCAAGTGCAAACGATGGTCAGCATTGGTTTTGCTAGTCGTTTCCAATGGTTGGCCGACCAATGGTCGGTAAGCATTGGCAATAACTGACACCTGCCTGGCAAACAATGGCTGTAGCCATTGGTAATGGTTGGCTGGGCCCACTAACGAATGGTTGCAATCATCGGCATTTTTGTTGGTTGGGTCCACCAATCAACGCTTGCCCTCGCCAATGGTTCCGACCATTACCAAAATTGGCCAAAAAGTATTTTTTAATTGGTAGGGTTTCATTCACATCTCAAATTGCTCTAATCAACCGCTACGAAAATTCATTTTCAGATGAAACTTAAGAAATTTTACTAGGTTCTCAACCAGTCGTATTAACTATTAGCAGCGGTTGGCAGCCATGGATCCAATGGTTCGAGCCGTTCGACGTGCGGTGTGGGGCCCGGCCCGACTACGGCACGAACTCGCTTGCGGTTACAGCGGGGAGTTACGCGCACCGCAGCGCAGGGCAGGGCAGTAACGCGCGCCGCGGGCGGTTACATCCGCTGAGAGGGACCGTCGGGCGGCGTCGGCGGGCGGGCGGGCTGCTCCGGTCGGTTCAGCAAGGGCCCGCTGCGGACCCCGGGGCGCGATGTACCGTACAGGGGCAGGGGGATCGTCGGAACGCGCATCCATGGCGTGCATGCATGCCTGCCTACATCATGCATGCATGCATGCATGCCTGCCTACATCATGCATGCATGCATGCGCGCATGGCCGCGGGCGGAAACGGTCACATGACATGCGATGGGCAGCGCCACGCGACCGTCTGGTGGTTCGCGGCATGAAAGCGAACCGGCCGTGTAAATTGTCCTTTTAAAAAGAAAGCGTGTGTATTGTACAGTACTAGCTTTGACGGCCGGTGCCCGCCTGCCAGTCGGCCACGCGGCAGCGCGGGAGGGAGAGAGGCGGGGGCGGCGGATGGCAACCGACGGCGGCGATGCGTCCCCCGCCACTCGCCGAGCCGGTCCCGACCGGCCCGGACCGGACCCGGCCTCGCCTGGACCGACCGCGGGACGATCCGCAGGAGGACGCCCTGCTGACGCCATTCGTGTCCTCGGACGAGGTGTCCTTTGTACAATTTTGGTCGTGGTTTCGCCACGTGTCATCAGGCAGTTGTTGGACCGTTAACTGCCACATGACAGATTTTGCATTTTGCTCTTGCTACTCCACGTGTCAATGAGGGAGAAATTTGTGACCTTTGGATTGCCGTGTGGGAGATTTTAGGGGTTTGTCGCAGATATGCCACGTGGCTCTGGCTCGATACATGTGAGTACGCGGTATATGGTGTAGTGTCATTATCCGACATTTCTTGCAAGTATCGTAACGCTGAATATGGTGAAATTTCGTATCGAGGTTTTATCCTGGCATTTCGATATACCTTAAAATTGAACAGGTTGAGAAATTGAGAAACGAGTAAACTTAATTTCTCAATCGTCAATCTTATTTAACTGAAGGGTACAACTTTGGACACTCGAGATCGAAAACTTTTTCGATTGAACAAAGCGAAAAGTTTTTAAAAGGCTCAATATGTTGGGTCGCACGTGTGGATTCCAATTTTTGCCACGTTGGTTCCGTGCAATTCGAGGGATCCGGTTAACCAATCGTGGCCCATTTTGGCCTTACGACAAAAAAATTCGACTTCCCGCGAGCCGATCCACAATTTATGTACGGACAACCGGGTTCACGCGCTTTTCGATTCGCCAAAATCTCATTTCTGATCGGTGGTCCCAAAGGAGAAAAATTGAAAACGAACGATAATTAAATGTTCAATGTTCAAACTGGTTCCCCTTAAACTTGTATTAAGAAAAAATAAATAAACCCAAAAAATATGAATTAATTTTTTAATTTCTCAAAATGAATCGTGTTCACAAATATGGGGTTTTTTTTTGAGAAGCCAAAATATTTAATTTCCTTTTCCTCAACCTGTTCGGTTTTACGGTAAGGCTGTCAGACTTCACGAAATCTTACGAACAAAAAAGTTTGGGAGGTACTCTGCCGCAGCAAAATCGCGATGTCACCGCCATACTCCTGGTCTCACACGTACGAACAACTTTTAAGTCTGAAACCCCCTTGCCATCCAATTGTTGGAACCATGGAAATGGTGCTTTCGGTCCAGCGCCAGTGGTTGGAACCGTTGGAATGGTGGTTGGCAATGGTTGGCTGAGTCTTGCACGAATGGAATGGTTCGCAACCGTCCGCCTCGCGCCCTGCCGCATCGGCCCTGGCTGGGACGCACTTTGCCCCCCGCAGGGCCGTACAGAAACCGTGCGGTACGACCGTACGAGGCCCCGCCTGCTGCCTCTCCGTACATTTCCTGCCGCATGGCTCCACGTGGCGAGCGAACGGGCGGGTTGCCCGCCTCGCGCCGAATCGCCGATACTGTACTGTAGCGAATTAGCGAATACGGCAGCCGTCCGTCCGGTCCTTCGACTGTGCGCACAGCCCTGCGGTGCGTGCGTCGCCCGCAGCGCCGCCTTCCGGTAACTGCTTCATGTCATGTCATGTCATGTCATGGCATGTCATGGCATGTCATGGCATGTGCGGGTGCTGGTTTTTAGGGCTTTTTAGGGTTGCTGGTGCAAGAAGATCCGCCGGTTGGCCGCGAACACCCAGCCCGCCGTACGGTAAGGTACGGTACACGGCAGCACCGCTCGCCGTGGCGCCGCGCCCGAGCCCGGTCAATCGGCGCTCGCGATCCTCCCGGGCGGGCGGGCGGGCGGCAGCTGGCAGAGGGGCAAAGCGGCAGCGCTGCGCTGAGACAGAGAGAGAGAGACCGAGAGAGCGAGACTCGGCCCGTTCAGTTCCGTTACGTTACGTTCCGTTCTGTTCCGTTCCCAAACCTCTACTAAATTACAGTATTATTATTTTTATTTCCGAGCCGCCCGGCCGCCCGCCCGGCCGCCCGCCCGCCTCCGCGCTGAACCGCCGCCCGCGAGGCGCCGTCAGTGAGCGAGTCAAGTCGTGGCGCCACTCCCCGAACCGGTACCGAACCGCTCCCCCTGCGCTGTCCTTACATCTCGTACCGTACGGCCCGCCCGCCGGCCGGCCCGCCGGCCGGCCCCGCCACTTGCGCAGCCGCCCGGCCGCCCGCCCGCCCGCAGAAGCGGCTCCCGCCCTCGCGTTCGCTGCCCCGGCGCGCTCCACGTGTCGCGCGTCGCGCCAGCCGGCCGTACAACTGGCAGTGCGCGGCCACTTGGCGCCTTCATGGCCCTCCCGACAGCGCGCCCGCCCGCCGCCAGGGCCCGCACCTTCGCGGAAGCAGCCCTACCAGTCAACGGCCGCGCGCCTGCCCGTTTGTCGCGACGCGCGCGCGTGCGGGCGGCGAGCCGCGTCCGTACGGCGCGAACGACCGCGTAACGCCGCCCGGCTTGTCGGTAGCGGCGGCCGCCCGCCAAGTGGCGCGCACTGTACGGCGCGATCCGCCGCCGCCGCCCCCCGCCCTCTTGCCGCGCGCCACGTACCCCAGGCCTGCTCCTCCAGCCGGCGCCAGCGCGCGCCGTACGTCACGTACGGTTGCCAGTTGGCCCGCGCGGCCGCCCGGCGCGAGGGCCCTTTCACCGGAGCGCGCGCCACGTGGTGCGCCCTCGCGGGGTGGCCGCCGGCGGGCGTAAAGGCGGGCGGGCGGCAGAGAAGGGCCGTGCTTTAGGACCAGCCAGGGAAGGGAGGGAGGGAGAGAGAGAGAGAGAGACAGAGAGAGAGAGAGCGAGGAGGGAGGGAGAGGCGCGATGGGGCGGCCGCGCTACACCGCCGGGCAGGACGTGGAGGGGCTCTACGCCTTCGGGACGGAGCTCGGGAGGGGAAACTATGGCGCCGTGCGGACCTGCATGGACCTCTTCGAGTCGGGCCCGCAGATGGCCTGCAAGACTATTCCGTACGCCAGTCTGGGCAGCGCGCTGGAGCGGCGGGACATCCAGCGCGAGGTGGACATCATGAAGGAGCTCGGCGGCCATGGCCACATCGTGGAGCTCCTCGCGGTGCACCGCGACCAGGCGGGCGTGCACCTCGTGGTGGAGCTCTGCCGGGGGGGGGAGCTCTTCGAGGAGGTGCTCCGCCGGGAGCGCTTCTCGGAGTCCGACGCCATGGATACCATCAAGCAGCTGGCGGCGGCGGTAGAGCACTGCCACTCGCGGAGCATCCTGCATCGCGATATTAAGCTGGAGAATGTCCTCCTCACGATGCCGGCGAGGAAGGCGGCGAAGGTGGCAGGAGGGGGGGCGAGATTCAGAACAGAGGGGCCTGTCACTGTGAAGCTCACAGATTTTGGGCTCGCCGTTCATCTCAAGAAGGGGCAAAAGGTCTCCGAGGTGGCGGGATCTCCTTTCTACATGGCTCCCGAGGTGATTACAAACCACAAAACCTAACCCTGACAGGACCTTAGCTGAAAGCGTTTCCTAATGTACGCATAGCGTCCAAGCCCTACTTCTTGCAGCCATTAACCGAACTGAATTTTCTCCCTCTGCAGGTCATTCGCGGACAACCCTACTCCTTCAGCGCAGACATATGGAGTCTCGGAGTCATTCTATTCGCTCTGCTTTCGGGGCTTCTGCCCTTCACAGGCTCAACCAATGCAGAGGTTTTCCGCGCTGCAAAGCGAGCCCATCTGGACTTAGACACCCCCGCGTGGGCGGGAGTTTCAGAAAGCGCAAAGCGTCTTGTTCGCCGCATGCTGAGCACGGACCCCCTCCAACGACCCTCCGCAAGGGACCTTCTCAAGGACCCCTGCGTTACGGCTGCGGGAGGGGACCCCTCTCCCCCTCCGAGAGTAGAAATTCCGATCTTTCTGAGGAAGCCGCCGCCGATCTCTCTCTACCTCGACGACGACCTGGAGGTGGATGCTGGCACGAGCACGCACAAGTCTTCGCAGCAGCGTTGGAGAGGGATTACTTTTCGGCTGCCGAATGTTTTTCGCCACTCTCCTCGACCGAATTCTCCCAGTGCCACTCCTGACAGCCGCTCCGCCTGCTTCTCTGCCCCTCCCAACTCCGCCTGCTCTCCCACCTCTCCAGAGCTCTCTCCCGTCTCCACTCTGCGGGCAACCTCAAGCTGCGCTTCCAGCGGCTGCAATAGCACCCCCCCCTCCCCCCCTCCCAATGCAGCCATGCTCTGCTCCTCCTGCTCTACCGCTCCCGCGGGACTTTCTTCCGGAGGAGGGTCACATCGGGAGAGTTCGGGGAAGTCTCATGGCGGCGATTTGAGAGAAGGGCCCTTCGCAGCGCTTGATGTTCGGAGATGACAGGGGCGCCTTTTTTTTTTTTTTGCTTTTGTTTTATTTCTTTTTGGATACTTTCCGTTTTCTTTGTACAGAGAAAGCAAGTTGGTCGTAGGTCATAGAAGTAGGTTTCTCTAGTTCTCACGATAGCCCGAAGGGCTGTCGTTCTTCTCAGCTTCTTGTTGAGTGATAACTTAGACAGGCCTTTCTCTACCTCAAGTTTGGCAGGCCTCCTTCCGTTTGGTAGTAGTGCAAGTGCTTGTACACATTCTTTTTGCTCGTGCGGTCCATCGGCTGCAGTGGAAATAGGTTAGCATGCAGGTAGGTTAGGTAGACAGTGCTTCGCACTTTTCTTCGAGAGGATAGAAATCTCCGGCGCTCGCTACATTCCAGAACGGGACCTGGCAAGGCACCAATGTGCTGTTCTGGGAATTCCAAAGAGAGGTGAAATGCAAGAAATATGCAGAATGGTCCTCTCTTCTTGTCGGTATGGATGCTATGTTGTGCCCCCTGTCATGCGGTTGCTTCTTTGACATCATGTGTGGCCCTTGCTGAGCGGATTCGCAATGAATGGTTCCGGCATTGGTTGTTGTGAAGGAAGAGGGATATGCCCCAAATGCTCGATTCACTACTGCAGTCGTTTTACTATTCATCACTTTGGAAAGATCAACGATGAACGGAACTCTCTCGTCCACTTGCAAGGTTTTTCAGCTCTCTCCGAATGCATGCAAGGCCGGGGCTTGGCTTTGAACTTCAGCATATATGCCATGCTTAAAAAAAAAAAATCCATTCGTTGATCCTCGTGGCTACTGGAAATGTATTGAACGCGGGCATTCCGAAAAACGGTTAGTTTGGATGTTAAATTGTGGCTCGTCGCACACAGACAATCACAACCACGAGGTCAGCATATAAATTCCATGCAGTTGTGTCCTTTCGATTCGAAGTCTCAGCCAGCAGGTTGTCCGATCAACTTTCTTTGATTTTGCTTGTCATAGGTATGGCAGTGCTTTAACGAAGAAAAGGGACAGAATGCATCACAACGTGTGCATCGAACCATCAAAGTGACCAAATTATTCGGAGCTAACCTCTGATAGGACATCAAGGTGATTAGGCACCTTTATTAGTTTTTAATTTATGGCTCATGCTCCATATAGTAAATAAAAAATGTATAAGAGAATAATTGAACTGGCAGCAAGTAGAAAGTAGCTTTTGTTGACTATTTTAATTTTCGCAGCAGACTGCAGAACTGCCCACAAAATGCCGACGATAGGCTGCAATTGCAGCATTCGAATTATTACACAGTGTAACTAACAATTGACTTCATATGTACAGCAAATAATCCGCTAATCGCCCGCTAATAATCTCTGTTATCTCCACCACAACTATGCTACATGGTGCTGCCAACTTTGGCTCCCACAGGCAAAAAAACGTTGAACTAATACTTCGTAACTCACAGCTTCGCAATCTGTCGTTCTTCCTAAAATCCCATCACTACATGACGAGAACACATCTATTTCTACAACCGATTATTTACCAGGGCCATTGCTTATTGGCAATGTCTTACTTTCTTTATCCGTAGAGCTGCAGCCTGCAGCTCACCCTAAACTCACGACCCTCCAGCAGACCCCTCCTGCCGCTGCCCTCCCTGCACCCCCTCCTGCGGCTCGTTCGCACATTCAACATCCGCAGGAGGAGCGGCCACCGGCGATTCAAGGGGCGGCTCCGCGGGCTGAGAGCGGTCAAAGGAGCTCGACGAGGATCGACGGCCAAAACGCACTCTCCTTATTCCTGCTCGCTTTGCAGATTCTGGGGGGAGTAGCTCGGAGCTCACAGATGCCTTCGAAATTGGAAGATTTTCATCGGGAGGGGGAACAGTAAGGTCATAGTGGAGCTTCATAAGGGTAAGAAGGAGAAGTTCGCTCAGTTCCACAACTTCAGGAATAAGAATGGCCCATAGTTCATAGTGTACTGCATACGCGGCTATGGCTGCCAGGCCCACCATGTACACAAATTGCCTGCAACAAACATAAATTTCATGCGGCAGCAGTATAACTACATCAGTGGCGGCCTTACGTGGGGTCACCATTCACTATGAAAGGCTCAATTGACTGGCATGCCGCATGCTGTAGGGGAGGAGAAGTACCGTGAGCCCTAGCCCTCTATGTTGCTCAAGAAAAAAGTAGTTAATAAGAAGATTTGCTAAAATAAATAAACAAATCATATGCCGGCAGAGTCGAGATCTCACCAAGTGTAGCTGATTCCGCCATACTCCCTGCGACTGACAGTGCGAATAAGGCCCGGCACGAGCGCCCCTGCGATGACGAATCCGCCGAGAAGAGCAACCGTATCGAATGCCCCCCACGGGTGCCCGACGCTGACGTCACACATGGCTCCTTACTTCTTCATCCCTTTGTGCCAATAACCCTACAACTCTCCCTGCCGTCCTATCAACCCTAATTCCAGCCCTAAACCTAACGAATCTGCAGGGGGCGCGGCAGAAGCTGCGCGAGAGAGCGCACGGCGGGAGAGGCTTGCCGCGGGGAGGCGCGAGGGAGGGACGGAGGGAGAGAGGGAGAGAGGGAGAGAGGGAGAGGGAGAGAGGGCGAGGGCGAGGGCGAGGGCGGAGCCCCCGGGCGGCGGAGCGCGCGCCATTCGGCGGCCAACGGGTGGCGGCGGCGGAGCGAATCGCGCGCGCGCCGCGCGGCGAAGGCCCGTTGGCTGACGCTCCGGAAAACCCGGTGGCCGGGTTGCAAAACCGGCCCGTACGGCCGGAAAATGGCGGTTTGGGCGCACTTTGGGGGGGTAGGTTTGGGCGCACTTTGGGGGGGTAGGTTTGGGCGCAAATGGGGATTGGACGGGCAGGGGGGCGGGGGCGGGCAGGGGGGAAGGTTTGTAGGTCTGCCCGAGGGCTCGGGCAGGGGGGGAAGCGGGCAGGAGTGATGGCGGCGCGGCGGACCGTTACGCGCTGGGCGGATTTTTGTACCGGTCTGGGGCGGGCGGGAGATGCTGACGTAGTAGGTGTACGGACGGGATACTATTGTTGGAAAATAACAGCGCGAAACGGTCGGTCGCTGTTTTGGGACCGAAAAGCGTGAATTGTTTTTTTTTTTTTTAATTTTAGACGGGACCCGCGGTCCGCCGCAAATGAGTTTCCGCCAATCAGGAGCTGCCGTTTCCAAAAACAGCTGTCGTTCAGGTTGTTCGTACATATATTTGTCGGGACGCGGGACGGGCCGATTGTCGTTTGGGCCCCATAAGCAAAGTCGGACTCGAGGCAGGCACAAGACGACGATGGCGACATGGACTATGGCGAGAAGGGAGGGGACGTGACGGGTAAAATGTTAGGGTTGAGGGATTAGTAATTAGGGTTTCGGGTATAGGACGTGGAGGAGGAGGAGGAAGAGGGAGGGAGAGGGGGAGGGGGAGGGGGAGGGGGAGGACGATGGCGCAGGCAATAGAAGTTGCGGTGATGCTCAATATTATGGAAAGGGTAGTCGCGGTCCAGGATGCTGGTGATGCGGGGACCAAAGGTCGCATGCAACAGTCGATTGCAGGCAGGGCCCGTTGCAAAGTTAGGCAAGTGCTGCAATGAGACTAAATGACCTCCATACATCGTCCCGTATCCGGCACAGCCGGCGACCATACTGCACTCGAAGGAGATTAAACTGGTTGTACGACCGGCCAGAAAATTTGGCCAGCTTTCATTCGACTACTCGTGGTTCCCTCCTTTCCATGCCGATTATGTATGTCATGTCATGTGCGATTCCTGGATGCATGCATGCATGCATGGGTCGCCGTCGGCCAACTCTTGGTGGTCCATGCGCCGCCAATCGATCAGTCCAACAGTGGAATCTGATCGAACGGCCGCCCGCCCGCCCTCGTACCGCGGTGGTGGTCAGCGCTAGGGATGGCCCGCGTTATAAATTCCGAATATATTATATACTTTACAATGGGTTTAAAATTAGTAATATATTACGAAGTAAAACACTTTATTACATATATTATACCCACTCGTTTTGAACAATTAGCGACTGTACGACCGGTCGTACCATACCAAAATTAGGTCGTTTTGGCGTTGGCATTGTAGCGTAGTGGAGCTGCGCTCGACGGATCCGCGTCAGTTCAGTTGTACTTGTTACATGCCTCTTCAGTGTCACAGATCGGCAGAATCCAGGAGCTACCAACGGAGGATGCGAGAAGGCAGTACCATGTGTCGGCGGCCCACGGAACAGCACATCATCCAGCAAGGCGCACTCGGAGCGCCGCAATCTGCCGCTGATAGTTATTAGTTGA
>CM074808.1:1581699-1601022 GCA_037447605.1 Zygnema circumcarinatum
ATAGGTCAACGAATGATAATCGGCGGCCTCAGGCGGTGTTCCCGAGTGCGCCTTGCTGGATGGTGTGCTGTTCCGTGGGCCG
Source organism: Zygnema circumcarinatum (assembly GCA_037447605.1). Taxonomy (NCBI): domain Eukaryota; kingdom Viridiplantae; phylum Streptophyta; class Zygnematophyceae; order Zygnematales; family Zygnemataceae; genus Zygnema; species Zygnema circumcarinatum. Next base: position 1,581,782 of record CM074808.1, read on the forward strand.
CCAACGCATGGCGCCGCCTTCTCTCAATCTCCGTTGGCAGCTCCTGGATTCCGTTGATACGTGACACGGAAGAGGCATACGTCAAGTACAATTGAACTGACGCAAATCCGTCGAACGCAGCTCCGTTACGCTACATCGTGCTCGGGCCGCATAAAACCGTACAGTCGTACGACCGTACGACCGTACATGTTGTAAAGGCGTTGTAAATTAATATATATCACTATATCAGCCGTTATCTATTCGTCACAGTTGTATAATATAATATATAATATATAATCGTAACTAATCCATCCCTACTCGGGCCGCATAATACCGTACAGTCGTACGACCGTATGACCGTACATGTTGTAAAGGCGTTGTAAATTAATATATATCAGCCGTTATCTAGTCGTCACAGTTGTATAATATAATATATATTATATAGTCGTAACTAATCCATCCCTAGTCAGCGCCCTTCCCCCCTCCCTTCCTCCCTCCGCACGGGCGGTCAACGGCCCGCGGGAGGATCCGGGCGGATTGCAGCGCTTGCATTGAACCGGTCCGCGGCGCCACGTGGCGCGGCCGCAGCCCGCGGCTGGGCCCGGCTGGGCCCGCCGCCGCGCCGGCACGTGAGCGAGGTCAAAGTCAACGGAGCAGGGCCCACGGGCCCATACGGATATTTGCACCGACGGGCGCGGCCCGGCACGACCCGTCACGACTCACGACACGTGGGAGCATGGAACACCTGCTGTTGTTCGGCCCACTTGCAACGCTACAGTCGAGCCGCATAGAACTGCACGGCGCGGCGTCCGGACATGCATGCATGCACTCGGACCACGAAAAAACGGAGCCAGCATGGCATGGCATGGCATGGCATGGCATGGCAGGCATGCCGTGGCTCTCCCAGAAAAACGAGCAGCGGCGGCGTTCAGAGGCAGGATATATATTTACGAAACGTTACCACGGATTAAACACAAAGTGGCGGTACCTAAGGGAAAAAAAAATTTGACGTCTCTCACTACTCGGGAACCCGCTGATCAGCCGGAAAGCTACAGCTCTAACCTTAACTGAGCCTTGGAGGGGGCTGCCCATCCAGCGCCGCAGTTATCCTAAATAAAAATTGAAATCCCTCATTCAATACGATGCCTCCTTGCTTACCTCAACAGGGAAGCCCTACACATGCCGCGGCCTCCTATAAGTACAACTGCCAAACATTTCAACAAAAAGTTCCCAAAATTGTTGTTCCCCTCTGAACACTTCTCAACACCATGCGCGGTGAAGGTGCAATTTTCTATACGCCAAAATCAACTGACTCAATTTATTAGACAACTTGCAATTCTAAGCCGTGTGCACCTGCCGGCTCTACCCTACTCCTTGGGCTCCAACGTCACAGGAATCTTCAGTTGCTGCTCTCCACGCAGCACCTCCACATCCACCTGCAACTCCCACCTCCTCCACATGAAAAACATGTACCTTGGGAGACATGGACCATGTTGCTACACTTCCACAATAACAAGTAATTCAGGATGCTGCAACGTTGAGCTGAGTGCCTGCCAGGACTGTCTGTAGTGCTTTCGCACTTACCGTATCGCCTACTTTGAAGCGGTCCATGATCTTATACAGATCGCTTCCGTTCTTAATCTTTTGCCCATTGATGCCTGTGATAATGTCGCCCAGAACTAAGCGGCCATATCCATCCCTCGATGTTGGTCTCAAACCCTGCTCATGGAACCACACCAATCAGAGATGCACACGTCCACTAGCACCCGCTTTCATGAAATGTGATGAAGCAATCCCACTTCCACTCCCACTCCCACACAGAAAAACCTAACCAGCACTCTAAAAGTGAGCCTACTCTCTTCTTGAAGCAGAAGGTGACAGGCAACCCGCAGGCCTGCATACGTCTGAACTAGAAGGAGACCAAAAAGTCCTGCCCTCCCTCCCTCCCTCCCTCCCTCCCTCCTCCCTCCCTCCCTCCCTCCCTCCCTCCCTCCTCCCCTCCCTCCCTCCCTCCCTCCCTCCCTCCCTAAGCTCAGCCATATGGGGAGGGGATACTCACAGCCTTGCCCGCCGGCCCACTCGGCGGCGCGTCAAGGACGAGCACCCCGCTCACTCCGAGCTGCTCCACACTCTGTTCCGGAGCGAAGGATATTCCCAACACCGGCCGAGTCACTTTGCCATATCGCACAATCTGCTCCACTATGCCGCTCACCTGCAGGAAGGGGCCACGGCTATCTCTGTATTAACAACCTCTGTGAAGACACCTCTTGCAGGATGTAAGGAACGGCTACCACAGCAGGTAGACCATCCTTTCCTGCAGGGAAAAATCAGAAATTGCAGACGACCGGACCTGCGAAGCAATTGCTATCTGCCTCCACGCTGAACAATGCTTTGAAGCATGTGTGAGGAGCAATGACAGCAATGCCAGTGGAGTTTTGAGAAGGCCCAAAAGGCAATATCATTTCACAAAAATACCTCGGGACTTCTTCGACTGTGCAGGTACTGACACCATTAGAGGAGCCTTCTTTGAGAAAGAGTGTGCCTAAAGTGTTCTGTTAAATATTTATGACATAAGTGTAGGACAGAGGCATAATGCATAGAATAGAGGTGGAAGTGGTTTCGCACATATACCAATATCCATAAAAACTAAAATCCCAGTCATGCAGGAAATTCTTAGCGCCTGTTGACATCCCAGACGGAAACTTTCACGCAATGCCTCACAATACGACAGCAATGTTGCAGCATTCTCGAATATACAAAGAGGTAATACCGACGTATTAAACACATAGTGTATCATCTTATACAGCCGGAATGCATATCAGGAAAGGACATTCCTAGACTTGGTCGAATATGTAGTACAATCAAATGTTGAACAGATTGTGCTAAGTAACTCTGCAACATAGAAGCAGTTGCAGGTCAAGGAAACTGGGAAGGTATGAGGAGGAAGGACGACATACTGTGTCAACTGGGATGGAAAATCCAACCCCAGACGATGCACCCGAAGGAGAGTAAATGGCAGTATTGATTCCGATCAAGTTTCCGCTGCTGTCTAACAGCGGCCCTCCGCTGTTCCCAGGATTGATCGCTGCGTCGGTTTGAATGACATCCTGAATAGGGCGGCCCGTTGCTGCTGAGCTGATCTCCCTCCGGAGACCACTGCATCAGCAAAACAATGATACAGGGGGGAATGATATCAGGGGAAAGGACGATGTCAACAGGGGGGCATGATGTCAATGGGGAAAGGAAGGAGGTCTGTGTACTGCAGGTAGCGTAAAAGCAACGAAGCTGGAGAAGCAGAGACTCGGGAAAGGCACAAACCTGATAACCCCTGTGGTTAATGTATGGTCAAGACCGAACTGCAGCCAATTCCCCAACCTCACCCCAATCAGGTTCATGAGAGAGACGAACGAGAGATAGAATAAGCAGTCACATTCGGCCAGACGCTGTAGTGAAATGTAAAAAGTATGTGAAAAAAACATAGGGAGCATGCTTTCGAGCATGTCCACTTTTTCCAAACTAGTCTCGAAAGTGGCGCTGCTGTTCATGCCAGTCAGATCACCCCTTTTTCTACTCTAAGCAGAGAACAAAAATGCAGAAGGGAGGCAGTGAGGAGAAACAAGTAGAGAACATCCGAACAGCTACAGAACTACAGATGGAAATAAAGGGAGAGTGACTTGTACGAGTGAGAATCTTCAAAAATCCACTAATGCGGACTACACTCTCAAATTTAAGAGCTTCAATGTTATGTACAAGCCTTACTATTGGCATACAAGATGAATTTTCCCTGAGATAACATGATTCAATAGCTATGACGGGATGTCTCAATTTAATCTATAGCTGCACTAATCTATTTCCGTTAACAGGCAATACGGCTGTAATAGCCATCTCGAGTGTTAGACTGTCCGAGTCTTTTTGCCTTCACTTTGAAAACAAGGCATAGCCTTGCTTCTCTCACCTGCGACTGCCGCAAAGATTAAAAAGACCCACAACTCTAATTGAAGAAACTTTCAAGCTATCCAGGTTCAATTTGTTTCCCCAAATAACGACTGCAGTCTTAGATGACAAACTGAGAGAGCATGCAGCCTTTGTTTGCAACACTCACAGGATTGCCAATGGCGAAAACTTTCTGGCCCACAAGCAGGTCCGAGGAGCTTCCGACGGGCAGGGGTCGAAGTTTTTCTGAGGGAGCATCGATGTGCAGCACCGCCACGTCCTTGTCCTCATCAAAGCCCACAACATCCGCCTCATACACGGACTGGTCCCCCAAAGTCACCCTGTTGAAAAAGTGCGCTCAGGAACACAACTTCACCCCCAATAACCCGCACGACACAATCCCAGAAATCACATGTGCATCGTTCAGTCATTCCCCACAGATAAGATCAAGCTACATGGCTCATTTTTCCCGTTTTCATTTCACACTGACAACAGGATTCTGTCACTGTGAATTCCACACAGCGTCAAATGGCATGCTATATCAGCACGTGCAAGTTTCTCCAGCATGCACCAGTCATGCATCCATCGTAACACAACTGAAACGATACGCGAGTATGCATGAAGTATTATTTCTCATGGTTTTATAGCCAATTTCTGTGTCAATTTAGGAGGCCAAAAAGTCTGTACCGAAGATCGGATGCTCCTCGAATGACATGGTAATTGGTGACCACGTGGCCACTGGTATCCCAAATGAACCCTGAGCCAGAGCCTTGGGGCACAGCCATGACGTCAAGTGTGAACACATCCCTCCTGCAAGGAAACAGCAGGAATGAACACTTCTGCAAAGCAATTTGCTACTAATTCATTGATATTATACATTCGTCGATACGTAAGAAGCATCTTCTAAAAATGCGATCATCAATGATGAACTCCTTGAGCTACATCCATTTCGCAAACTTTGGAACTACGTGTGTGCACATGCACAAAGCCTGCCTGCCTGCCTGTGCTTTCAAAGTGACATCTTCAACAGTACACCGACTAACTAACTTAAAATAGAGAAACAAAATGTCAGTATTTTCTTTCTCTTCAAAAGCCTCAAATTTGGCAAAAACAATTGCGCAACAGAAGTCTTAGTTTTAGTATGACTTTATTGGCAGCTTCTGAGGAGTCCCGATCATTAGCTTCTGCAGTTCCTACCCGCAAACGAATCTATGCGGACCCGCTCCAATTCAAGCTGGCAACCAGTCTCAAATTTTCATACTGTCAATGCGCAGTTGTACCATAATCTAACACAGTGCTGCAGCTTCCCTCCAAAGCCACTCCATCTCTGGTGCATCAGCTCCCTTCAGCTGTCAATCTCAGCTGACACGTTCCATTCACTGAATTTACTCACAAATCAGCTAATGATCAACCCCCAATGAGTAAAATTATCAAGATAGTATCTGTGTACACGACGAGCCAGGACACCTGTCCTCACCCATTAATTTTTGCTCGTCAAAATTCGATACAATGACGATTTTCGAATCAAGCTGAAACACCTCACACGAGGGACAGCGCAAAAACGCACTTTATCACATTCACCGTAAACTTCGCTGGGTTTTCCGCAACACCGTCTTACATAGCTTCAGCAATCCTCAAAAAAATATCTAGAAGCATTGCAATCAGCCAAAAACTACAGCTTTCATAAGCTTATCGTGTGTAATTTCCTCTCTGCCCTTGCAGTGTGGCAGGTCTGACATCTGCAACTACAGTAAAAGATTGTTTCAAAGAATCGAGCAGCTGCAGCCGCTCGAATGGCTGCAGCCGCAGCAACTTTTTTTATGCAAAAAAGAGACACTCCATACAATGCACATCACTGAATTACGGCTATGGTAATCGCACCTCGTTCAACGCACTCTAATAACTCGCTATACAGTATAGCTCCCACCGTACAGAAAAACCTACAACGTTCTTTTCAATGCAGTTTGGTTGAAGAATTTTGAAATTCGAACACTACTTATCCACAATGAAAGTTCCGAGCCTCTAGCTTTCCCCAGAAATTACTTGGCAAGCATGGTTTACCTGACTGCAAGATTGGTGATGTACACAACTGAAGGAGTACTCTCCTGAAACAGCTGTACTGTCGCTTCTTCATCAGCTTGCAGCTTACGCGGGGGAGCTGTCACGAATGCCTCTGCGCTAAGAGGCAAACTGCTTGCAAGAAGCACTGCAGAAAGAACCAAAGCAACAAATTGACGTCTAAAGTTGTCTCCCGAATAAAGGGCCTGCAGGAATTGGACGAGCCCTCCAAAAGCAGGAGTGCCTAACGAGCCCAGCAGCCACTGCAAGAATCCAGAGCTTGACCTTACGTCCTCCACATTTCCAAAGGAATCGCCCCCGTCTTTCTGGACATTCACTTTCTCCTCTGCTACATACTTCTCATCATCTCCAGAATCTCCTCCTCCTCTCCCCTCGCCCCCTCCGTTTCCAGAACCTCCAGTTGCCCGCGGAGTGCGGTCACTACCATGGCCTTCAACTTCACCAAAGCAGGAACTACTCCCTGCAGAATCTCCCGTCCAAGATGGGCGGGGGGCAGGCATCCGCAAGCGTCCAGCCGCTAACCTGCTGCCACGTGGAACGCCTGGAGGCCCGCCCTGCCAGGCAACAGCAGCAGCAGTTGGAACATGTCTTTTCTGAGCAAGCGCTTCTCCAGCAGCAGCGCATACCTCAACTGCCACAGAGCCACCTATATATCCAAGCTCATGGCCTGCTCTAGTGCCTAACAAAGCGCTAGAAAGTCTAAGCACGGGCATGGCGGCAATTGCCGGAAGCCGCCGCCACTCCCGCAGCTGCTCTCTCCTCCTTTAGGCTCCGCTTCGCTCTCTCCTCCCCGTCCTCTGCCTCCGCCTCCGCCTCCGTCCTCTGCCTGGAAGCCTGGCCGGGGGGGGCCGCCACGTGGCGGGGCGTGGCGTGCCGTGCCGTGCAAGGCGACCGACCGCCGGGCGGGCGGACCTGCGCCGAACCTTCCGCGGCGCCGCTTCATGCGGCCGTTACACTGCTTCACGCGCGCCGCATGGATCGCGCGTGCGGTGGTTGGCAGGCCGCCTTGTGCCCTCCGCCGCTCGAAGGGGCGGGCCGGCTGCTAGGGGACCGGCGGCCTGGAGCCGCCACGAGGTGGAGGAAACGGGAGGCGAGGCCTCTTCGCCTCGCCTTGACCAAAATGAGTAACCCTTTCTCATAGACAAGTAGTAAAGAATAGGATAACACAGTGAAAACTCTGAACCTTCACTAATCACAGACGGGCCAAAAGTAATCACAAGCATGATATGAAAGTGCGTCGGAAGATTTGCAACATAGTCTTTTTAGTATAAATTTTTCAAGTTATAAGATTTGTAGAGAATTTTGCATCAGCTCTCACACATCTTTAGTTTTTTCGTGATTCATTCTACAACCATGTCCCTTCAGGTGTAAGCCACCTGATGTATATGATGTATATAAGGGGACACAAAAAGCAATCAAAAACGGAATGTCTTAATCTTTTAGATTACAATCAAGCCCTCGAATAGCAAAAGTAGTTCCACTTCGGGAATAGGACAACGGGGTGGGAGGGGGTTCAAGTTTCAATCTGCAAGTACATCTAGAGATGGAATGCTGGCAACCAGTTTTCCAAAGCATAGGCTTGTAATCTTGAAAAAGGTAATCCTTAAGTGAACAAATTGAAGAAACAATTTGTTAGTAATTGAGTATATTACTGTTGTATCGACAGCGTTCTCCTTGAGAACACTCGATAAAATATCAAATATCGATAGCTTTAACTAAGTCGTACCTTCTTTATATTATTATTAGGGGATATGATGCACGATGCAAAAACTCTATAAAATTTTCCCTTCAAGTCTACTACAAATGGCCAAAATACCTTGAGCGTACCTGCGTTTGTTCATTAGGTGACCTGTAACACGAAAAAGGAGGCAATTCTCAAGACACTTTACTATGTATTGAAGCGAATGCATTTCCACCGTTGTTGCTCCAATAAGGGACACTCTACCTTTAAAGTTCTAAGTGTACTAGAAGAAACGAGAAGTTCTTTAGTAGTGATTGGTTGCTTTCGCTCAGTTGAATTGGGGGCGGCTCCTTATGTGTGCTTGGAAAGTACGCAAGTGATGCTTTGCTTGAATCAATTGCCTCCATAAATATATCTAAAAGGGTCTTGATTTCATCATTGTGCACTTGTAAGCTCAAATAATGAGACAATTTACAGTTTTCCTTTTACCACGTAACAATACTTCTTTGCATCAAATCTGATCAAACGAAACTGTCTATGGGATTTTAAATGGATAATACATTATGTGTACATATATACCTCGATGAGACAAACGCGAACATAGAATTGCGCTTTGGCCTTTAGTCTCTCCACCCGTTGGAAGAGGCTATACATGACTTGTGGAATGACACCCTCGTCCAAGATCAAACAAAACTGCCTATGGGATTTTAAATAGATAGTACATTATATATACATATATACTTTGATGAGACAAACGCGAATATGAAATTGTGCTTTGGCTTTTAGTCTCTCCACCTGTTAGAAGAGGCTATGCATGACTTGTGGAATGACACCCTCGTTCAAGCCTCCATTCACCAAATATCCCATGGTATAAGATTTCCCTGATTCCTTGGTAGTTTTTTTGTGATATTTGTTAGCCGCTCAGCTCCATTTAATACACGAAGGAGGATTCACGTTTGCTTGTAGGCAACTTGCTAAAATCTAAAGAACAGATTAGCCAACATCCTATCGAAGAACGAACACAAATTTCTTGAGTTGCGAATTGGTATTAGACCTGAGCTATGCCCTCATTAATTACATGTCTATAAGCAAAAATAGTCGCATTGTAGTCTTAGAAGAGGCCATCCACGAGAGGCTCCATACATTCATCAAACTGGCGAGACATGGGGACCACCCCACTGCCATAGACATGGTCAAAGGTGAAAGCCGCTCGCAGAGATATTCCTCACCACCATAAACATGGTCGAAGGTGAAGGCCGCTTACAAAGGTATTACTTACACAAACGTACTAAGGGTTTTGAGGCTCTGATATCAATGTAACAAACCACCTGCTTCCAACAGGGTTCGAACACAAGACCTTTTAGTACCCATTGTAGAACTGGAGCCTCTGTCTCTCTCACTTTCATTCATCTCATCCTTTAGAACTTTACCTTTCTTAGACATGTTCAGCAATCACAAACATTCAATGCACAAAACACTTATCCCCAAAAGCTTTATTTCCAAAGATGAACGAGAGCTCAAGCATCCTATGCTTCCCTCAAAGCTCAGGTTGAGAAAGACACACAAAACTGAAGTCTTCTATCTGTCCTTCTTAAATCCTTGCCGCCAAAATGCATAACATGATGAACAACACAAACCATACGATCAAAGGTCTTGGGATTCACACTACTTTCTAAGCACTCAACACGTGTTACTCAGCTCGTACAATTCTGTACACTATATCTGTACAAAAGTTCCGTACGACTCTATGTACAATTGTACGGATCTCAACACCCACCTCAACGTTTTACCTTTAAAAGATAACCACAGTTGTAAATACTAGGTCATACACTATATATAGCGTTTTGCTATATCGATTCTCACCGACAACCAATCCTCTATTGCGCTTGTTGAGAACCCAGTGTTTCATGAGAGGAGCAAACATATCACGCTTCAATATCACTACACGAAGGATTTAGTGGAGACAGATGAGATCACAGTGTCCTTCGTCAGGACAGAAGACATTATCCTTCGTCAGGACCGAAGACATGGCAGTAGACCTGCTTATGAAGGGGGTCAGTGGGCCCATCATATGGAGGAATGGTCTTCTACTAGGGTTGGGCCCATTTAGAGCCTAGGCCCTAAGAGAGGGAATGTTGTACAGCACTGGAGACTTGTGCAACGGTTTTTGGGACATAGACTCTCTAGGGAGGTTCGATGTGCCTTGCAGATGTTAGAGGCGCGATTGTACGGAAATGAGAGTACCGTACCATACTATACCGTACGATTCGTATTACCGTACGATTCATACTGTACTACAGTAGGTGTACGAAATGTACGAACAGTACGGATGTACAGGAATTGTGGCGCCCCATCTCAAGCACATAAGGCGGACTTCCGACGGCTTGAACCCTTAATCGATCTAGCAGCCACCAGAGAGTTTGCTCAGGCGGTTGGATGTAGGCAGTGAAGCTGTTTATGGGAAACATGCGGATTAGTGCAAGCAGGAACTAGTAGTGTGGCACTGCTATACATGTCTTGTACTTATTCATTGAAAACAAGAGTTTTGGGCCGGTAGGGCTTTTCTCCAATATGTTAAGCTTGCCTGATGTCTGAGACTCGAGAGTCAGGTGGAGGAGACACGGCTGGAGGGAGTTCCATGGATGGATCTCCAGCACAATCAGCCCGACAAAGCGAAAGCGAAAAAGCTCAGTAGAACAAAAGCAAGAAAAGGAAATGGGTAGTGGTTGAAAAACGCCAGCGTTGACAAATCAGGACGAATTTCTTGGGTAACGAAAGTACTCGGGTGGAAAATATTAGGGGGGGGGGCACTGTAACGGGTGGTCAATCTCAATGGTCGTACGATCATTCCAAAAGTGTGACGTTCTAATTCTGAAATCCAAAACTCTAAAAGTCGCTTTTGCGGGACAACTATACCCCTACCTTCGTCCGTACAGTGTGCGGACAGTCTCAGCCATTACTGTTTAGTCCTTGCATCTCAATTCGAGAGCACAAACCCGCAAAAATGGTCAAACTAAAATAGGTACAGTAGCAATTGAGAAAGACCCCAAGACAGCTGTGCACGGGACGCGGAGCCCCACTTCCATAACTTCTAATTCAAAAAGGGTGAAGGTGATTGGAACACCGCATGTCATCTTTAAGAAAGCGCGCAATGCCATGTTGGAAACCATGTCCATGTCCAACATGGCTTCCGAACAGACACGATAGGTATACAGACTACTAACATTAGGCCAGACGATGTGTGCGCGGCTGCACACACATATCGCTTACACACATATCAGACAAAAACCGCTTTTCTAAAAAGCACAGCGCCTGCAGCCAATCAGCTCCCACTTCACGAAAAATCTACTATTTTGACGAGGAAAGTCTGCCGCACGAGAGGGCCAGAACTACAAAAGGGCGTGCATCGACATTAATCAGAGAATTCTAGAACAACTTATTGTGTGCTGAAACATCAAACGCTGGGGCCAATTTAACCCCAGAATGGGACAGTTCAACATTGTCAAATATCATCTGTGGCGAACATAACCTCTACCAGCGCCGCCTTTCGCCTCATTGGAGCAGATTTACCTGCTTCTCCTTCGCCGCTGTGCACTTGGCCATGGTCTGAGAGGCGCGGCTGATGGGATCTGTCATATAAAAGTTGTGGATCTGCAGACTCCCAGCGCCGATCCCTTTGTCAGCCGTGTTTGAAGCGTGATACTCGAGCTCCTTCCAAACCAGCGAGGTTTCATGGCATGCCCGTGGCAATTCTAGCATACGGAAAACAAATGTCTAACCAGAAGTTCAACTCACCAGTCTCTGGAACGGAGTGTCCTGGAGAAAACCGTACTGCCGGTGGCCAAAAGTCTCTCCATTGAGCCATGTGGAGTCTTCTACACGGTCAATGCGCACTAGATGGGGTGCCACCTGCAGGACATGCACGATTGGTTGCATTGCATAAGCACAATGGTCCAGTTCAACAAAGCAATCATTTTTGGCCTGCGGTGGAAGAAAGAACATTCTTTAGGCGTTTGGGCGTTCTGCCAGAATTAGGCATCAAGAATCAAGTTGTGTCAATGGTATGGCAAGCGTACTCAGGCAACATAGCCTGTGTTAGCACGCAGCTATCACAGAAAGGCCTCCAGCAGTCAACTCTCGCGCAGATGAGTTACAGGTCATGCTCACCTCAGCCAATCGTTGGCGCACCTGGTTCACGGTATCATATGGCAACCTGCAGCAGGGACGACAATCAAAAAACTCAGCGAATGTCCTTATATCACTCCATTCATCACCTCACAAAATTACTGTACACAAATCCCACTTGTTTATAGAATGCCTTTAGTACTGCTTCTGCTAGAGTAGTGTAGTGCATTCCAGACTGCATTGCTCTGGACTGGTACGAACAAGCTTGCGTCTTCACTTATACCCATTCTGCCTACTTTTGCCCTAAGCTCACAAGTTAGCAGTGGCTACAAACATACCGCGCATTCGCCACCTCAGAAACAGCACGGATGATTTTCCAGTCATCGCGGGACCCTCCCACTGCGGGGACGGCTCTCTGAGTCATCTGTACACGGCCCTCAGTGTTCACATATATGGCCTCCTGCAAGTGGCAAGCCCAAACAAGCGGTTCAAATAGAGCCACCCAGTTTGGATTTGTCAGTGGAACCCTTTCCCATCCTTATCCACACATTGACAAACTTGACATTATGATAATCAAACTTGAGACATAAAGGCTCACATATCCTTTCGGAACGCAACTGTTACAAAAAGCAACAAGCAGGCAGAAGCTGACAAATCACCTTCTCAGTGTAGGCCGCTCCTGGCAGTACAATGTTTGCCAAGCTTGCACCTTTGTCACCATGGTGACCCTGACCAGTTACAGCCATCCAGAGGAAGAACAGCTTGTGAGCTTAAGTAGATAGGAAAGTCATGCAAAAAATACCTATCAAAAAATCAACAATGAAAAAATCTAGGCCTAATGCAATTCCAGGTTTTCACGAAAGAGCGCACTTCAGTTTTTTAGAGCCGTTACGCAGTCTCCATAAGCAGGAGAGGTAGCCCCTTAATCATCGGGTGAAAATTACAATCCCCTTTTTTTGCCCTTAAGTGACTAAATGAAATTTTGAGTTTTTTTTTTTTGTGAACGTGCCACCTCTGTCAACATTCATTCGTGCAGAGGAAAATTGATCCAAAGTAGCACTGGTCATGATCTCTGCAACATTAACAAAAGACGCGGAGAAGTAGAGCTTACCTGATAGATGACAAAAGCCCCATCCGGAATATCGGCCTCAGTCACTTCATCAGCTCCAAGTAAATACACCAGCTTGGGCAAACTCCTACAGCTCCAATTTCAAAGTTTCAGTAAATGTGTAAAAACAGCCCTGAGAAAGTTTCTGAAAGTGCACCCACACAAGCAATCACTAAAGGCTCGTAACCTTCACGTCATGTTGAATATCTTAAGAATCATCCATGGGCTCTGGATAACCAGCCACTTCGGCTAATGTTAAGTCTTGCGCACCAAACCTATAGCATGAATCGTGTAACCTAATAGCTAGCTGTGTGAACTATACTTAGCAACATCTTCTCAAAAGGCATGGTAGTTCTAAGCGCTAAAATTTGCCGTTTTCCAACTTTTTTCCAGCATGATAAAACCTTTCATCCTCGCTCATTCTTCACACTGGCATACCGACAGTTTGTTCGTATGCTACCCCTGAACAGACAACAAGGCTCAAAATGCTGCAGCACACCAAACTTGTGGAGAAGGGATGCAAAAGCGAGCTCTATCCTTTACACAGCTAGATCTGAATATTAAAAAAAGGATCTTGTCTGGAATGCTTGCAAGTAATACTCAGACTTAAGTGTGGGCATAAACTCACTTGCGAAGAGCAGCCTTTGGCCCAGGAAGGAAACCGATATCAAGAGCAGCCACTCGTCCTGCTGATTGGTGCAAAATATTGTAGCCATTCCACCCATCTTTCACCACTCCACCCTGCAGTCACCTCTCATAAGGCCATAAGTAAAGGAGGAGGAGGAGGAGGAGGTCAATTCACTCCCACTCAGGATAGTGTACTTTGGTCTTTCTCACCAAGAAGCTGCCACGACCTAATGACACATCTCCTAGCCTACACAAGGTACCTGGAGCAAGGGCAAATTCAGTGAAACACGATTTATTTCATTGCAACCAGCATCCATCAGGCAGCTGAGTCATGTGACATACTTGTTCACAAATCACGTGCAGAGCGGACAAAAGACTTTCCCTGTCCGACCGCTGCAGAACACCTGCACCAACGATCAGCATAGGTCGCTGCGCAGTAGCCAGGACTGCCGCAAATGGATGGCGTCCTTCAGCAAGCTGAAGTAGGGTTGACGCACTGCTTCCCAGCTGCTGATGCTCATAAGTCAGGTCCAGGTTTGGACCTATACTGGCCACTTTCAAGCGTCCATTGATAACACCTTTCCGCAGTCGAGTGTTGATTAGGGGAGCCTCAGAACGGGGATCAGTTCCAATCAGCAACGCGACATCAGCATCCTCAACTTTCGAGATGCCTGTGTTCAGCAGGTAACCTGTCCTCACATCAGCATCCAACTCCGGCCAATCGCCTTCAAAGGCGAGCCTATCGCAGCCAAGCCTGTTCATAAGGTCCTTCAAAGCAACCAAGGCCTCTGCATCAGCCAGTTTTCCTCCCACGGCCAACATGTCTTCTCCTGGTGTGTTCTTGAGGGCCTCAGCAACAGCTGCCAGAGCTTCAGGCCAAGAAGCTACTTCAAGACGGCCCGTCAAATCTGAGCGGACCATGGGAGCAAAAAGCCTTTGTCGTTTCAGTCCATCATACCAAAAGCGTCCCTTGTCCGTGAGCCACTCTTCATTCACCTGTTTGCATAAACACCCACAAGTAGGAAGCAACTCCTCAGCAATTTTAGATTCTGATTTTTTCAGAAGTCTAGAGACATGATGACCAATATTGACGTTGACTACAGCAACACAAAACTGCTAGGTCAGGCGACTTCGAACTTTGGCACCTGCAACACAGGTTTAAGCACAAGTAGGCGGAGGTGATGAAAAAGAGAAATCATGTTTTCATATGCACTTAACGACCTCTAGACCTTCGAGTATGAGCACTGGCCCGCTGGTATCTCCCAAAGTATGAATTTGAAGTTTGGCAACTTAAAAAGAAGGTGTGCATGCGTAAGGAAAGCAACACCGACTCGCCTTCACGTTACAATGTACTAAACCATTCACACGCTTTAATATGCCCCTACTCTACCTCTATGCATTCCCCGATACGAACCCTAATCTTGACTACAGGATAGCACTATTTCTGCAAGCTGAAGCTTCAAAAATTATGCACTGTCACAAATAGTATGTAGAATATTTCAAGTGTAATCAGCACACAAGCACAAAATGAATATGCAACAACATGCCACCTTGAATATCCTGACGTCAAACTGCCACTTATGACTAGAAGAATGGCAGCGAAGTATCTCATGCAAAACTCCTTCGCGCAGCACGTAGCAAGCCAGCTGGACAAGTCTTCTACTGGCAGGCGATCACACTAACATCTCCTGAACAGTAGAGCACATAACACTTCCAAAGACAGATGACTCGCACACTTACATCCTCATTCAGCCGCGGAACGATTCGCATCACTTCTGATCCTCTGCTGTCAACCCTAATGTTGGCACCTACACTGTCGCTTACGTCAATGGATTCCGTGCCCTTTAGCTCCCAGTTACGTGCAGTGAAAGCATATGGCTTCGACGTGAGGGCGCCAACAGGACAGAGATCAATAACGTTACCGGAGAGTTCACTGACAAGGATACGTTCAATGTATGTTCCAATCTCTGAATCTCTGCCGCGGCCAGTCATTCCAAGATCCTCTACACCAGCAACTTCCTTGGCGAACCTGACACAGCGGGTGCAGTGAATACACCTCGTCATAACAGTCTTAACAAGAGGACCAAGGTTCTTATCCTCCACGGAACGTTTGTACTCCACAAAACGCCCACGGTCCGACCCATAAATCATTGCCTGGTCCTGAAGATCACACTCTCCTCCTTGGTCACAAATAGGGCAATCCAACGGATGATTCAAGAGCAAAAACTCCATGACTCCCTCCCGAGCCTTCTTCACCATAGGCGTATTTGTTTTTATTTTCATGCCTGGCATAGCAGGCAAAGCACAAGACGCCTGCGGTTTCGGCGACTTCTCGACCTCCACAAGACACATTCTGCAGTTTCCCGCAATCGAAAGCCGCTGGTGATAGCAAAAACGCGGAATTTCTACCCCTGCTGCGTCACAGGCTTGCAGAACAGTGACTCCCTTGGGCACTTGGACAGGGTTACCGTCCACAAAAACTTCCAGAGAATCAGATGGTGCTGGTGCGCTGGAAAACCTCGCAAGTGCGGCCCCAGCACCAGCCCTAACTGGAAGCAAACCTCCATTTTCCGCCTCCCCACGACTCCGGCGAAGTGCCCTCGCGGCCTGCCGCGCAGCAGGGAGCAAGTGGCGCCGCATGGCGGGCAGAAGCTCGCTGCAGGCTATGGCCCTCTCTGTCTATGACGATGCTTGCCTGCACCTCCTTCCCAGCCAGACAACCTCGCCTGCTCCCTCATTCCCATGCTATCTCCGGTACGCCGTATTTATTTACAGCTATAGTCCTTCACAACACATCAGAATTTAAGTTTTTCGTGGTTGAACCGCCGCGCACTCGCATTGAACTCAGATCAACTCCAGCGGGAACAGATACAGGCTGTGAGTGGATCCACCCGCTTTCCCGCGCTTTGTGAGTTCAAGAGGCACTTACAGTACAGTAGGGGGTCCTCATATTTTCCACCCTGGTTCCGGCCAATATGAGGCGAAAATATTAATTTTGCATATATAAGGTTCGTGTTACGAACTTACGAATAGACGGGCGGTATTATGTTAGAGTTCATGTTGGACCGTGCGTATCGTATCGTATGATATCGTATCATATCGTACTGTCTCGTTTAGTATCGTATCGTATCGTGCCATATCGTGACGCATAGACGTAATTTTCCGCTCTGTTGTTCGTCTCAGCTCGTACGGCTCGTACGGACAATATCATATCGGGGCGTTTCGTATCGTATCGCCTCGTATAGTATCGTATTGATCGTTTCGTATCGTATCGTATCGAAGCCAGGAAGATGGGGAGAAGAGCGAGCGCCTCTTACGGCGGCACGAGCGGGGAGATTAGGTCAGTTTTGCGTAAGCCCGTAACGGCTAGTACATATAGTACGGACGGTACGAACAGTACGGCTAACACAAGTTACCGTACAAAAAGGTGGTTTCGGCAAAATCGGGGCGAAAATATTGACGCACTCCTTAGGGTGGTAAATACGAGGACCCCCCACTGTAATCGGACTTGGACATACCGTACCGTATTCCACCAACGTGACATGACAGGCGACGCCAATTTTTTACAGAGGGATCATGGGAGGTAACCATTACAATGGTTGGCAACAAGTGCTATCCAATGGTTGCGACCATTGGCAATGGTTGTTTCGGTCCGCGCCAATGGTTGGAAGCATAGGCAATGGTTGATCGGATCGCGGATCAATGGTTCTAACATTGGCAATTGTAAGAAAACCATTGAATCCCATGGTTCCAACCATTGGCAATGGTTTCTCGGGTCGCAAATCAACTTTGCAACCATTGCCAATGGTTGGCAACCATTGAATCCAATGGTTCCGATTATTGGCAATGGTTGGCTGGGTCGCAAATCAATGGTTCAAAGGTCGGACCATTAGACCAACTGACTAGGCTTCTACACTATCTGGGAATGGCATGAATAGTGGCTCCATTACTTTGTGGTGTGCATTCGCATTCAGTGTGGTCCACACTATTAGGGGTAAGCCAGATTAAACGCAGAGGAGTCCGTAATTTCAGTGGCCCACTCTTAAGTACTGCGTGCTCGCTGGTACGTGAAAAGAGAAGAAAGGACGAAAAGTAAAAAGAAAATAGTTACAGAGAGCAGCAGCAGGATGCATGCATGCGATTGGCTGCTGGCCTGCAGGAGGTGGTGGGGAGTGGGTGTTACGGAGTTTGCATGGAACGGGGTCGACTGTAAGGGTGGCCTATGTCCCTTTCGTGTCCAACGAAGCTCGAAAGAAGCCCAAAAAGTAGGTAGAACTATATAGACGTACATATTTGAATCGACAGCTAACTGAACTTTTTTTTTATCTTGTTCCTCTTTTCTTTTTCATAAGTGGGTTTTGACGTGTTCATATCTGAGATATATTCTTAGTTATTTCATACCGAAATTATGTAGATTGCGAGATCTGTCAGTCCATATGCGCATAAGACCCATGTGTTCGTGTCGGCGTAGGTTTGAAGGCATTGTGCAGGAATGTTCATGTCAAGTGTTCACGGCGGGATACTTGCGCGTAATACATGGATCGTCGCCCTTCTTAGAAATGTCTTTCAGCATTGTAAGACATTATAAACCACAACATCCCTATTCCCTATTCCATGTTCCCTGTTCCGTGTTCCGTGTCCGTGTCCATGTTCCCTGTTCCCATTTTCCTGTGTTCCATGCTCCATGTTACGTGCTCTCTGTTCCCTGTTTAGTGTTCCATGTTCTCGGTTCCGTGTTCCATGTTCTATGTTCCGTGTTCCGTGCTCTGTTCCCTATAAATTCCAATCCATGTTTTCTGTTTCCTGTTCTCTGTTCCAGGTTCGATGTTCCATGTTCTGTGTTCGCCTTCAAGTGCGTCCCCGCCAATCAGGCGGTGGTGTCGTCGTGTGGGTGTCATATCAATGTCGTATCGGCAGAGGCCGGCGAGACGTGCTTCAGACGTCGAGTTCCAATTTCCAATGCGAGCATCATCGTACGGTCACCGGCGAGGCTCATTCCGTCAAACTCAGCCGGCGGGAAGTATCGCCTGCGTCAGCGATCTGCTCGATACGAGACCACAAACGACAGTTTTCCGCCAAATCGACTGTTGCAGGACGAGATCTGTACGAATCTGTGGGGCGATTGATTCGCCACCTGTCGTTTTTGAAGGATTCAATTGCGTTGACTTCTAGGCCTGGCAGACTGCGGGTCAGTTTTTGAAGTCTCCAGAAGTACTGACGACAGAACTCCCGTCCTTTTACTGTAATACCAAAACGAGTACCGTAATGTGACGACGTGTCCGTCCAGACGCAAAAGAGAACGGTACAGTACTGTACTCGTTACAGTGGGGGATCCTCATATTTTCCACCCTGTACAGTGCGCTCCCAAGAAATTCGCCCCGATTTTGCCGAAACCACCTTTTTGTACGGTAACTCAATGCTAGCCGTACAAACCGTACTATTCGTAATGTTCGTACTATTCGTACGTTATTAGCCGTACTATTCGTACTATCCGCAGGCCTCTTCAAATACAGTAGGGGGTCCTCATATTTTCCACCCTGGTTCCGGGCAAAATGAGGCGAAAATATTAAATTTGCATATATAAGGTTCGTGTTACGAATAGACGGGCGGTATTATGTTAGAGTTCATGTTGGACCGTACGTATCGTACCGTACCATATCGTACCGTATCGTACTGTATCATTTAGCATCGTATCGTATCGTGACATAT
>CM074808.1:1613804-1727072 GCA_037447605.1 Zygnema circumcarinatum
CAATAAGCAACATGTGACAGCGCAGCCTATTGCTGTGTGCCACGTGTCCAACCTAGATTCCTCCAGTTCAGACCATCAGAACAGGACCTAGCGCCCTGTTCCCATTACAACTAGATCACCTAAGGACGACCGACACTACTGAGGATCGTACGGTGTACTTTCTAGGCTTAGATCCCTATCGTACACTACACTTTCCGAGTTGAAACTCATAATTATTGGATGTTTCAGAACTGACGTTTGTTAGTGGCTGCCTTCACCAAACAGGCGATGTGACGCTGTACTGTTCTCCGAGGATCAAAAACGACAGTCAGATTGCAGCTAACGCCGGTGAGCATTTTTCCATATGCGCCGGTATTTTCCCCTCATGCATCAAACAGTTTCAGTGGACGTCTCCCTCATGGTTGGGAGGCAGGACGCCGATCCCGATCGGAACAGTGCAAGTGGCAGGAAGTAGTTAGCATGTGGAAGCATGTGACGAATGAAAAGGAGATTTCGGAAACCCTGAATCTGCAGGAGTTCTTTCAACCAGTTTGGAGATGTAATCTGATATTGTGAGAGGGTGAGATTGGCAGAAAGAGGAAGTAGAGAGACAGAGAGAGGAAGAGAGAGACAGAGAGAAAGGTAGTGAGCAACCATAAGCAAACTTGAAATTCAGTAGGAAAGAGAGGGTAGTTCCGGGATATCCTCAACTGCTGCTTCCCCAGTCTTCTAGTGCACATCACACAGAACGGGGATTCAGTATAGTTAAGCGTGCTGCGACCGCCGTGCAGCGTAACTGTAACTGAAACGTAACTGTAGCTGCGACATTGTTCGCCCGCCCGGTACATGTACGGATCACGACCGGGGTTCCATCGAGCGGGCGTAAAATCGTTTTACGGGAGAATATCGGTTTCCCTGACATCAGCGTTTCGCAATCAGCGCTCGCCACGTGCTCGCCGCCAATTTGCTGTGAGCTCTGCGGCCTCAACCGGCGGTCACCGCGCGTCGATGGCGGAGAGCCAGCGTGGCAACCCCATCCGACGTGGCGACGCGCTATTGGGCACTTCCTTTTCGCCACGTCAGTGTATTGCCACAATTGTGTCGTGACATCCACGCCACGTCGGCGCCACGTTGCACGGAGGGTGCGATGTGCTTCACGAGCTGTTGGGACGACAACTTCGGAATTCCGCGAGTGGGTTGGGCCGACGTGGCGTGCTTCGGGCCGCCTGCACGGCCGCCCCGCCGCCTGCCTCCGCGGGGCCGTTTGGCAACTGCCTCTCACTAGGGTTGGGGGCACGGTCCCCCTCCGACCCGTGCCCAGGGGCACGTGGGGGGGGGGGCATGCCCCTTTTTCGTGCCCCGTGACGTGACTGCATTGAGCAATTCAAATCGGCCCCAAAAAGAATATAATATTTTAAAAATGGTACGAATGAAGGTACGGACAGTACAGATGAATGTACGAAACGTACGGATCAAGGTACAAATGTACGGAAAATATGAAAAGTACGGACAGTACTCAACACAACTCTCAAAACTGAGGATCCAGCACAGAACAGTTTTTTAGCTTTTAGTTCTCACCTCTCAACTCTCCTAATGCCTCTTCTCACTTGTATTACCCCTCTTATCGCTTGTCTGCCTCCCACTCCTCACCCTAAGAGAGAGAGAGAGAGAGACAGACCACATCTACAAGGGTGTGTTAAGCAGGTCGTGAAGACAACAAAATCGAACAGATTTTTGCGTGTTACTATTACTGTACACATAGTTACTGAGTGAGATCAATGCCAAATCATTTTACTGAGTGCTTTTTCTCTCTTTTCTTTTTTGTTAGAAAGAGATAGTTGCGATGCGGAACTGAACGCTGTCTTCAATCGTCACCGGCCCGGGCCCGGTCGTACGAGGTAAGCGTCACGTGACAGGGGGCACGGGGGGGCACGAAATATATGGGGAAAATTTTTGGAGGCGTGCCCCGGGCACGGACGGTCAAAAATGGGGGGCATGCCCCCCCCCCCGGGCATGCCCCCCCCCGGGCATGCCCCCCCCCCGGGCATGCCCCCCCCCGGGCATGCCCCCCCCCGGGCATGCCCGTGCCCCCGTGCCCCCAACCCTACCTCTCACTCTCGCTCTCGCTCTCACTCTCACTCCGTCTGAGGTCGACCCTCGGAGCGAGGGAGGGAGGGAAGGGCTGCCCGCCCGCGCGCGACGGACGGTTCCATGCTCCAACACGGCGACGACTCCGTTCGGTATTATATTCCAAGGAGCCTGGTTGCCAACCATTGGCGCCCGATCGAAACAACCATTCGAATGGTTCGGAACCAGTGGATGCCAATGGTTGGCAACCATTCGACTGGTCGTCAACCAGTAGACGTCCAACCATTGCCATCCAATGGTTGTCCAGTGGTTGCCGATCCACTGGGTCGACCTGTGCAATGGTTCGCAAGCTCGCAACCATTCCAACGGTTGATCCAACCAATGGTCCGACCTGTGCAATTTTTCCCTCCGACGGCGACGGCCGGACCCGCACCGCTATTCGACAGATTGCGCGGCCATACTGTCAAACTGGGTTTGAGCGGGCGCCGGGGAACAAGGAGGCGAGGCAGCCATGACATGAGAGACATGAGAGCCATAGTCATGGGCATGGCGGGAGCAGTCACGGCGGGCGAGGCCGCGCTCTGGCCATGGCTGCTCTGCCTGGTGCTCATTCTCGTTGTTATTGCTGGCGCGCTTTATGTCGTTGTTATTACGGAGGGAAGGCGCCTTCCCGGAAATTCGCTGCTTGCTTGTTGCGCTCCAAGGGCGCAAAAGCGGGATGCTGCGGGAGAGGAATTGGTGTTCCTGCAGGGAAGAGGCATGGATGGGGTTCCCAGAGCGGTCGTTTTTGAGCAAGAGCTATGGCAGGCGTCTTACGGCAGTCTGCATTCTGGATGGCTGCTCGGATACCGTCTGGTAGTCTTTCTGTATGACGTGATAGTGCTTCTCTACGACCTTCTTCAGGGCGAGGGATTGCACGGTTATTTATTTTTCACACAGTAAGAGATTGCGCGGTATTTATTTATTTAGTTTGTGCATGGAGGAGACCGATGAGGCAATTTTATGAGATGCTTTCTTGTCTGAGGTAGGGAATGCGAGGGAGAGAAAAATTGTCCATGATGATCAACCGGGGTGTTGAGGAGGGTTGCAGATGGAATTTTATCCTTCTGACCATTTATTTTGCGGTAAGCATATTCGTCTCTTCTTCCTCTCGTCCTTTCATTGAGTTGTTTCAATCATATCTCTCATTCTATGATCTCCTTCGATATAGTTTTCTGCATTAGCCAGACTGGCTGCGTGTAGGGTTTGAAGTCGCAAATGACGTTTGGACCTTGCCTCCTGTCGCGTGGCCAATCTTACTGCTGGTTAACGGAAGGCTGCACTTCCAAGTTTATCATGTTGTCAGGTTATTCGATACTATTCAGTGCTCTCGATGTGGCAGTTTGCAGTAATGTAATCATACACCTAGCTTAAACAGGCCTTGGTAGCCTGCAGTGCTTTGCCAGGGCTCAACACAATCTAGCACATTTGCAAATTTCCCCTCAGTAGCATGAAATGGCCCACTTTAGACTTTAGCGCCGCAGGTGCTCGTTTGCTCCGGGAAGTCTGAAAAAACTTTTTATTCTGCTTTCCACTTTCTCACCTTTTTTTGGTATGTCCCTGTTTGAAACTCTTAGCATTTCCATTTTTTCTTTTTGTCTCTGCATCCAAACGTCAGATGCTTTAACAATTGTGACGCACTCTGGAAAGCAACTTTGATTTTACAAGCAATTGGTGACCCTTACGTTTTAAAGAAACTGATTTAGTTATGTGATTCAGATAGGCTCTTGGTTCAGCTTCAAGGCCATCGTCCTGAGCAAGGCCATCAACGAGACCGAGGAGTCCACTTTCTTATCATGTGAAACTCGTGAGGACATGGACCCATGTTTGGATTTATCCAGAGGAAGCCGGAAGACCTACCTGAGGAAACGCGTTGCTGAACAGGAGAACGCCGGCTTTCTCGGCTACACAATGCAAGCATTGTATCAGGTGTCTGATCGTTTTCTAGCATTAGCTTTTACTCTATGGTGTCCACTTTTTCGTCTTTAAGAACTTTGTCCTATCTAGTGACTGGGTGACTGATGGTCGGAAGTGATTTTCCTGTGCAGATAATTTTACCCATGGCGCTTCTTGTCGACGGGGTCTTTTGGGGAATTCTCTATCCCGAGGCTGTTAGAGATCATCATGCAGCAGCGCTCTTGAACTTTGTGAGACTTTGATGATTTCCCTATTTGTTGCTCTGAGTTGCAAATGTCTGACTGCAAGCACTCCGCTCCCTACACCTTGTCGAAACCCTGGAGACTGAGGACTGCGGTTACGCATTGCAGGTCAGCTATAACGAGCATGGCGCAAATCTAGCAATGTGTATTGGAGAGTTCGCTTTGAACAGCATGGTGAGACTTGTGTTTCACCCGATGTACTGAACCGTTTTTACACCTTGCATGCTGTCAAACACAATAAGTTCAAGATAAGAAAAAAATCGAATTGTCTCTTATCTTGAACATATTGTATCTACACACAGTGCATAGAAAGTAAATTAAGTGTAATGACACTATAATTTAGACACGAAAATTATTAGTTCATTTTTGGATTGTATACGCAGAAGACTTAAACGAAAGACGAATTTCAAGTAGTTTAAAAGTTACTCAAACCTCTTTGTGTTTAGAATTGAAAAAGCGAAACCGTAGTTGCGTGTTTATGTCCGTCCAGGTTAAGGATATACCGAAGCCGTAGCGAAGCGAGTCGTGATATTTTATTAATTCGATCTGTCTCCAAAAAAAGCAGAGTGACTGTTTAACAAACCACAGAAGTCGAGAGTGCATCTGATTCATTACTGCGCGAACATGGGGGCAATCTATGCAGCGGTTTCCGTGGTTTCGTGTGGCCTATGTGTTGCTTTGGGGCCTCACCTATTTGCTTTTCCAATGGACTATGCACGATGTCTTTGGGCACAGGTGGGTCAACGCCATGTCGGCATTGAATTCCTTCAGATCACGCCCTTTGTGGACTTTGCACTTTATTTTTCATCAAGCCGCAAACAATAGTTTATTGCTTAACTAGATTCATGTATGCGATGTTGCTCTAAGGTGCATGTGTTGGGGAGAACTGACGAGCAACTGGACGATGGGGTACAGATGGGCCTACAGCTTCCTCGTAAATAACGTTCCAACTGCCCCTCTCTGGTGAGTTGCATCCTCCCAATCCATGGCGTTGCTTGTGCTGCCTGTATATGGCATTCCTGCATCATATTTGTTATAAATTGACAAGGTCCCTGGCCTTTTTAGGCCTCAGCTTTATCATCATGCAGGAGCAGGCCCTAAAGTTGATTGTTGATTAAAGTTGATTTGTGAGTAATGGGTTTTTTTGTGGATTCAGGTACATCGGTTTGCTCCTTTTCCTTCTGGCATGCTTCGCCCTCTGGTTGCAGCTGCATAACCTTCACGCAGCACTTTCTCCCCGCTCGCCCGAGTGGTTGCGGTATCTCACCGACGGTGCAGAAGTCCTCTGCGCTTCATCCCCACCAATGCCAACTGATCGGAATGCAAGCAACACTTAGTTTATCACTATTTTGTTTGTAAAATTTAAGATTGACTCGGCTCCTCAGCAGCAGTTTGGCATCATCCGTCTGCAAACTCGCGTTTTACAGTGACCACCTCACCACAACTGCAGAGTTGCGTTCGCATTTGAATTGCCCCTTTTTAAGGTGAGACGCGCGTAGGTGGACAAGTGACCGTCTGAGCCCCCTCCTTTTTTGGAGGGCTCACATGGAGCCTGTATTTTTCAGGGTGATGAAAATTCCTTAGTAAGTTAGCAGCGACCTTACATGATATGGTTAATGTGCGACTAGGAACCACAGGAGTTGCAATGTCACCTTGTAAATGGCCACATATGGAAACTATCACTTTGTAAATGATCAAAAATCAACCTTTTTGTGGCTCGTTAGATGTTGAGTTGGTCACGACTTTTTTTCAGAGAACAGTGGTTTGAAACACGATGAAGGGCTGTTCATGCTTGTTGTTTGTGTCGTTCATGTTTTCGTTCAAGACTTTGTTTTGCTCACAGTGTGTTGTCTCCCATGTTCGTTTCGTGCATGCACCTTTTGTGGTTGTTGTTGGAGTAGAGGGATTACTCCTGCACGGAATCTGTGACCCAAACTGCCATCATTTCTGCATGTTGTTCCTTCATGCCTGTGCTCGTGCAGCGAATGGACTCATGAGATCAGAACCTTCTGAGGGGGCGACTGAAGTGCTCTGTTTGCAGCCCTCCGCCTGCAGGACCTGCAGAACGCAGGTCATTGGAGCACAGTACTGTGTGCCAATGCAACTAGAGTTACAACATTGACTTGTTGTACAATGTACAAACAATCTTGGCATTTGGAAGCAGTAGAGTTATCTTTGCCGATAAGTGTAGTGCAAGCCGCGTGCGTCGCCTTCACTTGAAACATGAAAATGAAACAATGTACTTAGCCTGACGATTCGAATCTTTTCGATATAGGTAATGGAAGAAAAAAAAAGGGTAGTGATATTTCCACCCCTTTTTTGGATCCAAACACCCCTGCCCGGCCGGGCAGACATAAAAAAGGACAAATAACGGAAAATGGCGTTTTCACACATTCTTAGAATCGATACAACACCTTTTTCCGTCGGGCAAATTTTATTTTACAAAAAAAAGGTCGAAACCCTAAAGAGTGCGTCCGCCCTGCCCCATCAACCCCCCCCTTCAAGCAGTTCGCGCGACGCACCAGATGATGGAGTTCGCCACGCGGGAGGAGTTGATTGAAGATCTCAGGAACAGCCATAAACAGGAAGGAGTGGTACTCACCGTCAAGAGGAGCAAGGAGAAACGGGTGGTCCTAAAGTGTGACCGAGGTGGGCTGTATGAAAACCGTTTAAACTTGACAGATGGAACTCGTCAAAGGAAAACGCATACAAGACTCACTAACTGTGAGTTTGAAATCATATGCTCATCACTAAAGGGTGTTTGGGCAGTTCGCAAAATTTGCGGCAGTCACAACCATGAGCTAGATGTCAACTTGGCAGGCCATGCAGTGACACGACGCTTAAGCAGTCCAGAGAAGGCTAGAGTGCGAGCACTTAGTGGCCAAGGCTTGGCACCAAAGAATGTTATCAGCGTTCTTCGAGAAGAGTTTGGAAATAGCCGCTCAACAGCCAGGGACATCTACAACGAGCTTAAGGTTGCTCGAGCAGAGGAGTTAAGAGACCGCAGACCCATTGAAGCATTAGTGGAGCTAATCTCCTGTACGAACTATTTCAGTAAGGTACGGCTGGTGGGAGGCGTGGTTGATTGTGTGTTCTTTATGCACCAATCATCAGTCAATATGTGCCAGACATTCAATACAGTCTTCCTTCTTGACTGCACCTACAAGACTAATAAGTTTGGCATGCCTCTACTGAATGTGGTTGGCATCACATCCACGTATGCAACATTTAATGCTGGCTTTGCGTTCATGCACGAGGAAAACGAGGAGGCATACACCTGGGTTTTGCAACAATTTTCTGTGGTTGTAACTCCTAAGGTCCTATGCACGGACCGAGAGTTGGCTTTAATGAACGGGATTGCACAAGTCTTTCCGGGCTGCCACAATATCCTTTGTTGTTGGCATATTAATAAAAACGTGCTTGCTAATTGCAAGATAAGCTTCTCTGATGTCGAATGGGAGGAGTTTATGAAGCGATGGAATCTGGTTGTCTCGAGCAAATCGGTTGAACTCTTTGAGGCGGCTTTAGGTGCGTTTAAAGAGACTTACTTAAAAAGTCACCCAGCTGCTTGGCATTACGTTAACAAGACATGGATGCCATACAAGGAGAGATTTGTAGCATGCTTTGTAGATGAGTTTCCCCACTTTGGTAATGCTAGCACATCTCGAGTAGAGGGAAACCATCATAAGATCAAGTCATATCTTGGTGTGGGAACATTGCACTTATTTCTGGCAACAAAGCGGTTGGGGCTTATGCTGGCTAATCAACAGGTAGAACTCAATGCTGCTATTGAGAAGCAGAAACAACGATTGGCACATCGTTTCAACCATCATTGTTTCAAGGATTTGATCTTCAAGGTTTCTGAATTTGCTTTGGACAAACTGTTGGAACAGTTAAAACTGGCTGAAAATGGGGGATATGAAGAGCAGATATGCAGTATGCAGTTCAGAAAGTCATGGGGACTACCCTGTCATCATTATATTCGGGGCTGTTTAGAAACCAAAACTCCAATCTACTTACAAGATATTCATGAGCAGTGGCTATTGATCAGGAATCCTTTGGCTTTTCCAAGTGTCAATGTAGTTGCGCTACCATATGAACCATTTATGGAGAAGATGACAGGTACTTTACAAGAAGTACTCAGTGTTGGGAATCCTCGTGCAGGCAGCTTGATGGCTCGCCTTAGTGAAGTCCTGGATACGCCAGAAGTCGAAATTCAAGAGCCTTTAGTTGTAGTTAAGAAACGTGGTAGACCAGCAGGTTCTAAGAAGAAGACAAGCATCATCAGAGATAAATCTCACTTTGAATATGTAGAAGGACCTAAGTGTAGGGTTTGTAGTCAAGCAGGGCATAACTCCAGAACTTGCTCGCAAAAAGTGATCACCATCGATGAAGGACCTTCCCAGCTGCTTTCAGAGGGGGCAGGGTGGTTGAGCTTAGGGTAAGTTTCTACCCTTAACTTTTTTTTTTGTCCTTAAGTCCTTTGCAATGAGTTCTTTGCGGTCCTTTATGCAGTTGTTTTTATAACAGCCAAATACTGGTGGTTTGGGAGGGCTGCAGGTGGGGGTAAGTGTTGTCATGAAAACAACATCTGGCGATAGAGCTTCAATAGAACATCCATCTAGAGGCGAGAGAGCTATCACAAGAGAGTACAAAATCGAGGAACAAAAGAGTTTGTTGTAGATTGTAGTAATGTCTTGCTTAATCTTTTGGCTCATTTACACACCTCAGTGGGCTGCCAGTTGACAAGTGTTTTTGGAATAGAAGCAAAGCTTCAGACTGTGTAGAACCAATTCTATCTTTTGAGGAACAGCCTGCCTCTTGCTGAGCGGCAGGAACCCTATGGAACATAATTTGTGTTCAAGAAGTCGATTCACCAAACAATGTAAGCTTTATGTTCTAGAGGATGTATGTTAAGCCTTACAACCTATGGGGCTTACAACCTATGGCTTGCTCTGGCGATGGCCATGCTCAATATGAAGCCATGCCCATGGCTGGACCCCATCCATAAGTCCATAATGTCGGCCTGACTGAAAATTTCCATAGAACATAGCCAGTTTCGCAACCTTGGCCTGATCTTAGTCAGTTTTTGGTCTTGTTCCGTGGGGCAGTTACAAGAACATAGGACCATAAAACGGCCGTTAATCGGCTGCACACGTAGCGTCGGGCCTTGACCTATAGCCAATGGTTATCCGCCACGTGTACAAATTTGTACACGTGCCGTGTCTCAGTTGGATCTTACGTTCCTGGATTTACTGGCGAGTAGAGGTTCGGATCGAGCTTTAACTCAACGGAACTGATAGGATGCCGTACAATACCGTACAGGAATGTACCGAAATGCAAGTACAGTACATCTTGTGGCAGGGTTTCGACCTTTTTTTGTAAAATAAAATTTGCCCGACGGAAAAATGTGTTGTATCGATTCTAAAAAGGTGTGAAAACGCCATTTTCCGTTATTTGTCCTTTTTTATGTCTGCCCGGCCGGGCAGGGGTGTTTGGATCCAAAAAAGGGGTGGAAATATCACTACCCAAAAAAAATAGGTGATGGTTGTAACGTGAGGACGCACGCATCCTAGGAATTAGAGCAAAGTAAAAGTTCCACAGTTCGGACCAGTGGATCGGCAACCATTGGATGGCAATGGTTGGACGTCTACTGGTTGGCAACCAGTCGAATGGTTGTTTCGGTCCGCAACCACTGGTTGGCAACCAGTCGACTGGTTTGGAACCAGTGGATGCCACTGGTTGGCAACCAGTCGACTGGTTTGGAACCAGTGGCATCCACTGGTTGGCAACCATTCGACTGGTTGTTTCGGTCCGCAACCACTGGTTGGCAACCAGTCGAATGGTTGTTTCGATCCGGCGGCACTGGTTGGCAACCAGTGGATGCCACTGGTTGGCAACCATTCGACTGGTTGCCAACCAGTGGATGCCACTGATTGGCAACCAGTCGAATGGTTTGGAACCAGTGGCATCCACTGGTTGGCAACCAGTAGAATGGTTGTTTCAGTCCGCAACCACTGGTTGGCAACTAGTCGAATGGTTTGGAACCAGTGGCATCCACTGGTTGGCAACCATTCGACTGGTTGTTTCGGTCCGCAACCACTGGTTGGCAACCAGTCGACTGGTTGTTTGGAACCAGTGGCATCCACTGGTTGGCAACCATTCGAATGGTTGTTTCGGTCCGCAACCACTGGTTGCCAACCAGTCGACTGGTTTGTCTAATGGTCTGATCTGTGCAAAGTTTTGAACTTTGAACCCTTTGTGTTTGGGACGATGGCAAAACTTGAAACTGCGAACGCTGCGGTTCGAGATAAACCTAAACCCTCAACCTTCAACCTTCAACCCTAAAACCCTACACCCGGAAGCTTCAGCCCGCAACCCTAAAACCCTAAACCCTGAAGCTTCAGCCCTCAACCCTTAACCCTAGAGCTTGAACCCTCAATCCTAAACCCTGAACCCTGAACCTTACTTTTGTGGGCTCGTGCTGCTTCAGACGTACTGCATGTGACAACTGTCAAGCTGAATTTCATTGGCTGACGATAGCCCTTTAGCTGTGCCGCTAATGGATACCGTCTAACAGCACCACAGTATCTCGATAATGACCCCCGGCCGTCCGATGGAGCTGCGATGGACGTACGGATTTCGCTTGTACATTTTAGAGTGTGCCCCAATCGCATTCAGCGGTCACTGTGCTGTGGACCCAGTGTTATTCGTACGATAACCGTACGGACGGCCACTTTTCAACGAGGCCGGAAAACCTGAAACCCTAATTCACGCCGCGCTGCGTTTATCTCCGGCGCCCTCCGCGGCTGCTCCGCCCTCTCTCGCGCTCCGGCGGCCATGGCCATGGCCATGGCGGGCGTCGCGCTGCCTTCGCAAATGGCAGCTGCCGCCTACTCCCCTCGTTACGCAGGAGGAAATTGCCAAACGGACGCCACGGCTCTTTCCAACACAGCATCTGTAAAGGGATCGTTTTTTGGCTCGGCGTTTTGTAGTAGAGTGAGCAAAAGTGCTGGCAGGTCAGCTCAAGCGAGGAGGGGGGGGTCTGCCACGTGTCAGGCGCCCCTGACTGCTTCGGAGCCTGCTGTGAAGGACGCAGTTCAGAAGGCGGAAGACCACTGGTCGCGGCTGAACAGGGTATGCGCGGTGCTGGGCTCGCAGTGGGGAGACGAGGGCAAGGGAAAGCTTGTGGACATTCTTGCTCAGCGATACGACGTTGTTGCCCGCTGCCAGGTGAGGTAACTTCAAAGCATTTTATAAATTTGGGTCGTAATATGCAGTGAAGTACGCGAATTATGATACCAGCTGACTGAATTGCATGCGGTGAACAATTGAGCTCAATGCTGAACTCAAGCCTAGCTCTGTGGTAGAGTAGTAGATACTGATGCTGCACTAGTTGACTGGGACTTTGAAGGAAGAAAGCCAAATGCTGCCAGTTCTTGAATAGTGGACCTGGAATCCAAAGCTTTAGTTATCAGCTTTTCTTCCCCTTGAACTTATCACTTAAGTAACTTGTGGTAAGTCTTCTTAAGCTGGTTGGCCATTGCTGCCTTGAGCTCGGCCGATTAATAAGTCTGTGTCCTGAAACAAAAGCATTAGATTTCCCCGACCTTTATTGAACCATTTGATGAGATTTGGAATTGAGAATTTGCGTTAATCAGTTGGTCGCAACCTGGAAAGTACCCTGTCACCGCTTACTTCAGCAGTCAGCTGCATGCTTGCGTGAACGAAGTTCAACTTTAAAGGCAGTCTCATCGGTTTAGGCACCAGAAAACGTCAGGACCTTTTCCGTTTCATACAACGGCTGGCTCTGAGCTGCTGAATGATTTTGTTATTAACTTTTGGGGAGTTGTTTATGAAAATTTATGCAATTTCTGCTTCTAAGGTCTCTGTAGTGATGCTTAGCGGTATATGAAAAATGAAAAAAAAAAAAAAAAAAAAAAAAAATGGAAATGCAGTCGTTTGGCATATTATTGTTTGTTTTTGTGTGCACCCTCTAGGCAGTAGGCTGCCCCATCTTCAGACAGATGTACATTGGCGTATAATGCTTGTGATTATTTGTCTGCAGGGCGGAGCCAACGCAGGGCACACTATTTACAATAGCGAGGGGAAGAAATTCGCGCTTCACCTTGTTCCTTCAGGGATCTTACACCCAACAGCACAATGCGTGGTGGGAAATGGCGTGGT
This sequence comes from Zygnema circumcarinatum, assembly GCA_037447605.1. Lineage (NCBI taxonomy): Eukaryota > Viridiplantae > Streptophyta > Zygnematophyceae > Zygnematales > Zygnemataceae > Zygnema > Zygnema circumcarinatum. The sequence goes on from CM074808.1 coordinate 1,626,257, forward strand.
GGTGCATCTGCCCGGTTTCTTCAAGGAGTTAGACAATTTGGAGGCGAACGGGGTTCCTGTAAAGGGCCGAATAATAATTTCAGATCGTGCCCATTTACTATTTGATCTGCATCAGATAGTGGATGGTCTTCGAGAGGCTGAGCTGGCGGGCAGCATGATTGGGACCACCCGCCGCGGCATTGGGCCTGCTTATGCCAACAAGGTGAAGATTGATCACAAATTGCTTGTCAGTTATCGCGTGCAGGGTGTCTGACTCATCTGTAGTTTAAAGGGAACTTTACTCTGTTAAGTGCTTGGATGAGGGCATAGTGTCTCCTTGGTCCATGGTTAATCAAGGTTGACAGAGGCAGTTCTTTAGTCAGAGAAGCCCCATGATGGTCTTGAAGCTAAGTATTGCAAAGTTCTGGAAGTTTCCTTGTGAATGATCGCGCATGACAAAAGGCGGGGGTTGCCATTGCAGGCCATCAGGAATGGGCTGCGAGTTGGCGATTTGCGTAATTTGGACAGTTTCCGCAGCAAGCTGGAAACCCTCATGTTGGATGCAGCGAAGCGGTTCGAGGCATTCGAGTTCAGCAAAGAGATTCTCGATGCAGAGATGGAGCGATACAAAGTTTATGCCGAGAGATTGGAGCCATTTATTGCGGACACAGTGTACTACGTCAACGAGGCGTACAAACAGAATAAGCGCATCCTCATAGAGGGAGGGCAGGCCACCATGCTGGATATTGACTTCGGAACATACCCATTTGTCACGTCATCCAACCCGTCAGTTGGCGGGATCTGCACAGGGCTTGGATTTGCGCCAAACAAGCTCGGGGAGATCATAGGAGTGGTGAGTTTATTTCATTTGACTGCAGAAGGTTGTGTTCTTCCTATGCATTTGATGAACCTGTGGGTTTTATTAGGAGTTGTCAACTGTGATTGTCGATATTGCAGTTCTGTCGAGAAGTCGTGCCAGAATCTGTCATTAAATTCGTGACAAGGTCACTGAGGTGATTGTAACTGGATACGAGCAGTCCCGGCTTTGACACTTGTTGAAGTAGAATATATCTTCGAGTGCTACCTCTGAGAGTCCTCCCTGCAGCGCATCTGCCAGCAAGTAAATGGTATAACTGTTGGTTGAAGGGGCGTGCAGACAAAGGCATATACCAGCAGGGTGGGCGCTGGGCCATACCCAACGGAGCTATTTGGGCAAGTCGGTGATGATCTGAGGGCTGCCGGATTTGAGTTTGGCACTACGACAGGCCGGCCACGGCGCTGTGGGTGGTTGGATGTGGTAGCGCTGAATTTTGCATGCACTATCAATGGCTTCACTTCATTGAACCTTACAAAACTGGATGTGCTTTCAAGTATGGAGGAGATCAAGGTCGGTGTTGCATACAAGGCCCCTGACGGCAGTATTCTTCCCACAGTGCCTTCAGACCTTGAGCTGCTGAGCAATGTGGAGGTGAGTTTACTTTCACTTTTTGAGACTTTGTCTGTACCCTGCGTTTCCTCACTTTTTGGACAATAATGGCACACAAGGGTGTTGCCTGGTCTTCACCTTTCTTCGTTGTGTTCAAATGTGGACCTCAAGGTGTCGTTTGGCATGCCATTTCCTGTCTTGGCCGCCGAAGGCACCTATACTTGATATTAAGCAGGATTGTGTATGGATTGAAGGGCTCTGCTTCTTGTTCTTTCCACCATTGAATTTTCAAAGACGTTTGTTTATAGGTTCCACTTCCTGTCTGTGGCTCACATATGAACCGTCCAGCATTGGTGGATAAGATGAATAACCTTACAGAAGGCCTTGTGGGGTGCAGGTTGTTTATGAAACCTTGCCTGGATGGAAGGTTGACATTTCACATATGAGGCAATATGAGCAGCTGCCAGCCGCCGCCAGAGCGTATGTTGAAAGAATAGAGGAACTGGTGGGGGTGCCAATTCGGTACATTGGCGTGGGTCCCGGCCGAGATGCTCTCATTATCAAAGAATGATGCTTAGCAGTGCAAAACATGAGCAAACAACATGTTGTCGGAAATCACTCGATGGGCTCATAACTTAATCACTTCACTTCTGCCAGCCACATCAGGGGAGTGCATTATTCTGAAGCCCATCTCTTTGAGCAAGCCATCCAGTCGAAGGGTTGACAAGCCAAAAAAAGCTGTTAGTCGAATGAGGGCTTGGTTGGCAGCCTGAGAGTGATTGTAAGTCGGAAAGAGGAGTGTTGCGGAGGTACAAAGGACAGAAGGAAGAATGCTGGCGATTCTTTTGGTCCTGAAAAAGGAAAGTTCGAAGAGGCCACATCTGCTCTGTTCATTTGCAGCGGAAGTATATGGACTGGTCGCGGAGTCTGTCTTGGAGTGGAAGACGGGGTTTTCGATAGAAAGGACTAGAAAGGTTTAAGTTTATGGGTATCATTTTGTACTGTCCTAAAGCCTGGAAATGAATGAATCCCCTCGCCCCTTCCATTTTGATGCCCCCCCAGAAAACGTGTTGGTTGTCATTGATGTTGGGAATGTCAACAAGCTTTTCCTTGTTGAAAGCATTTCACTATATATACTGTACAGGTGTAATACTCAATTCTGTGTGCAAAAAGCCAACTTTGTCTGTGATACAAAGGACGGGTTTGAATCGAGAAGTCGCAGCACACAGCTGCGGATAATTGACGGGAGAGGAACGCGGGGAAAGAGGGAGAGCTGAAGTGGGAAATGGGAGAGGGGGGGGCAGAAAAGGGAAGGCTTTGGGAAGGTGGGCGAGGCGAGAAGGGGAAATCAGCGACTGCAAAAACGGTTTGAATTGTGCTCAGAAGGAGAGATTTACAAAAGCAGTATTGACAACCAGTATTGTCAATCGGAGGTGCTGAGTCAAACAGACCGCAAGCATTGGTGCGCAAGTGAAAGGTAGACGCAAATAAGTTTGCCACTGTATCAACAATTAGAGATACAGAAGACATTCAAAGGGAAGGACGATGAAAAAACAATCGGTCTGGAATTCACAACACTTGAAGCCTAGTTGCTACAGCTGGAAAGCTAGATTTTATAACTGACTCCTGACCTAAAGCATCTCGTCGGAGTTCCATACTGAATTACAAGCGACATTTTGTATAGACTTTCGTGTTGTAAATTCAGCACTGGTTACAGCCCCGTGAGGTGGTACTCAGCATATTGAACTGCACAAGTGACTGTTATTCGTGAACGTCACAAAAAAAAGGGTTTTCATTCACAGAGGGCAATAGAAATAAGAGAGCGCAAATGCAAAGAATCAGAAATAGTTATTGCCTACGGTTTGTCAACTTAAGGGAGGTGCGATTAACGATATATTTGAAGAACTTTGCAGTTGTGAAGGCAGTTCTGTCTGTTGTTCTTGAACTGGTTTCTTTTCAGAGTTTCCAAACAACTTAACCAATCCCTGGAATAAGATATTATTGACAAGAGTGAGAAGGAGGAGGGCTACTCCCGCGAACAAAATAAAACCATTATCTAGTTCTTGAAACTCCCGAGATCTGAATTGAAATTCTCGTGGGATTTCCTCATCTGCAAGTGTACATAATATATCATTCAGTCCGGCAACAAATGCAAGCAGACAGACAGTCATAAAAAAACTGAGTGTTGGCAGAAAGATGGCAGAGGGAACTGCACTAAACTGCTAAGAAACGAAAAAGAAAAAAAAAAACGACTTCGTTTTCATTAATCCTGAATATGTCGTGTGAAATAACAGACGACCCCGAAGTTTATGGCTTCAGCAAGCGATGGATTTCGTCGAGAAATGGCTTCAAGAAGCGCAGATCAAGAGTGTCACTGAAGGCAGATAGGCAAAGCGGTGCTTGCCTGAGCTTGCGGGTTCCTCCACCGCTGTCACCCTCCGAGAAGATCCATTCTGGTCGGCAAAGAAGCGCAATTGCTCGTCCAAAGCACGTAGCCTTGCTTTGGCATCCTCCTGCTTGTCACTGCTTCCATTTTCTTCAGAGCCCTGAGCAACCACTCTCTTGCGTGAAGCACCTGCGCCAAAGCTGGCCCTCTTCCAGGGATTCTTTCTCTGACCTCTAAGCTTACGAGTCCCGTTACATTTTTGGGCATGCACAGACAGCTCGTCAAATGCCGAGGAGAAACGAGTACTCAGCTTTGACCTTGACTGCCAGCATAAATTTTCAGTGCTCCCTGCTAAGCAACAGGGTTCGAAGAAAGCTCGTCGTTCGCCTAATGGAGAGAGCGCGGAAGCCATGGGCGCACTGCAGAAGTGGACGCCCATGGCTAGTGAAAACATGGTCTTCTCTCCTCCCTCCCTCCCAGTCCTGAGCAGGTTCAGGGCCAAACGCGAACGACGCTTTCAGAAGTATTGACGAGACGATGCGGCGCAAATATCAGAGAGCAGAGAAAGCAGTACTGTACGTCCAGTCCGAACATACTTATTAGGTCTGCGTGATCTTGTCAGTCCGCGTGACCCCAGCCATGGCATCTTTGACAGCGTCTCTACCAACTTGTGCCTCTGTCAGTCTTAGTGCCGGAAGTTACTGCCAGAGAATCGCATGCTCAGGGAAGTTTGGAGGTGGTTTCGGGAGACAAAGTGCGCCTGAAGCGAAAAAGGCAAAAAATGGACAAAGTCTAGAGGCTGGACTGTCTGTAAACTGTTCGCCATCGCTGCACAACTCGCAGGCATTTAAAGGAAGGAAAGGAATCCGGGTGATAGCATGTGCAGTAGAGGCAACAGTCGACAAGAATGAGCTTTTCAAAGATGCTGCAAAGGCTGGGGACCTCAACCGGGTTAGGGAGCTCCTCGCTTCTGGAGAAGTGGATGTTAATCTTCCGAGCCCAGAACGATCTGGATGGACAGGTGCATTTACAAAACACCAGTTTTTCCTATACAGGCTTCAATTGTGTCGGAGAGCATCCTTGTTGTCAACATTCGGACATGCGTTGGGTAACAGTATACTTTTCCTGAGCCTTGTGCCGGAAATCATTGTTCTTTGCAGCATTACAGCTAGGCGTGTTCTACGAGCATCCAGAGGTTACGAGCTACTTGTTGTGGGCTGGCGCTGACACAGAAGCACGGAGTGACAGTGGCAATACAGCCCTACAGGTATGGCTGCAATTACCTCACCGTTTTCAAAAACATGGGGTATTAGAGCATTAAGATTATATTATCTGGCGGCAATAGGCCGCAATTTCTGGTATTAGACCTAAGAAATTTTGTTTGACAAGGAGTGTTCTGTAGGAATGAAAAAAAAAAAAAATTGTGTTTGTGTAAATTGTGTTTTCTGCTTTTTTGTGTTTTCTGTGTTTGCTCCGTACTCACTATATGTGGGACGATACATGTGCCTCGAGTTTCCAACCTGGCTTTAGTGTTCACGCTGCATACCCTCATTGTGCTGCGTGGTAATCGAATGGGCACACACGGTGGCTGTTAAAAACTGTATTTGGCCAGTTCTTGTGCCGACTGGCTTCGTCAATCTAAAGAGCAGCCTAGGCTAGTTTTGAGCCTGTCAGTCCGTTGAACAGAGGCCTACCTAATGGCTTACATCACAGACTGGGCAACTAGAGAATGATGGAAGCTCTTAAAGATGCAGAATTCTGCACTACACCTTGAGGGCCTTAACCAGCATTGTCTCGCCCAAGCTTTCTTCATATTAGCAACTTCAAAGTGGTCGAATACATACGATTTTATGAAACATTGAAGTTCTCAACTGATTGAAGGCATCTATGGCCATCTGATTTTGTGCTGCCCCCTGGAGTGCATAGCACTTGTCAGCAGTAGCTGCCTTCTATTTGAAGGCTTGTCAGGCTGCTGAGCACAAGCATGTCTTGCTCATTCATTCGTGTTTTCCTCCTGTGTTTGGCCGTGCCTGTGCCAGTTTGCCTGTCTGAAGGGTAACGTGCAGATTGCGAAAATGCTTCTTGAGGCTGGAGCTGATCTGGATGCAGCTAGCAATGACAAAGGCACTGCCATCGACTACGCGCAAGGTCAGTGGACCATCTTATCATGCCAAATCATCTACACCGCGTCAGTCCTGGTTGTTTTGAACTTGTATGGGTTGAAAGAGCTGTGCAAAAACTTTGGATCTCATCGTGAGATCAATGCCACTTCCTTTGTTTGGACCTTAATCCTACAAGTGCATTATTCTTCACCCTTCCTTGCCTTTTACCTTGTCGTCAATGTTTAACTGCACGAACCTCTCATGAGATTGCTCTTGATGCCGAGCATCAAGAGCAAGCTAGCTTATGCCTAGTCACACAGTTTGCAACATTTTTCCACACACTGGCTGAGAGATTGTCCACAAGGCTATCTTGCAGAGTGGGGAGGAGAGGAAATCGTGGACTTCCTTCTTATGTGGGCAGCTCATACAAGGTCGGCGTAACAGCTCTCATCTATAGATCATGCTCCGTTTTCTTTGCCGATGGCTGGCAATTGCCTCCACCCAACATGTACATACACCGGGCTATTGGCACCAAAGCTACACCCTGTGGCAACTAAGGGAAGAAAGCAGACTTGCATCACTTTCATACCTTCTCCTTATGACTACATTGATTACAAGGTACACTTGTACACAGGTACCGCGGGCTTCTCGCCCAGCGGATAGTGCTCACCTTTGAACTGTTTTTTCTGTGCCACACACCGTCTCTACGGTGCCAGTACGAGCAAATTTCATATAGCCGAAAAGGTTGACATTACGCTAATAATACCACTATTACTACAACCTAAGCGAAGGTCCGCTGGCTTATATGTGAGGCTTGTACCCAGAACAGAACTAAAAGGTGGCTTAGCGAGTAGCCGAGTTCCATCCAGGTGTGGTGTACCTTAAATTACGAACTTCATTGTTCCAGCGCTTATGGTTGTAATTGTAATATGTGCCACACGCTGCTGCGAAGTGCTGCCTTCAGCTAGCAGGGGGCGGGGGGGAGGAGAGGGAGGCAGCCCCTTCCCCCTCTTCCCTTCGGCTCGCGGGAGGGGCAGCCGCGACCTTCTCTAGTGCGCCCACCACCTCCGCGGCAGTCAGCCTTCTGTCATCAAACTGCCACGCAAAGGCCGAGGCTTCAAGCCGTCAGTGCCGTAACGCGGAGCATAACGGAGCATGGAGTCCCCACACGTGCATAACCCAAGAATCAACGCCGCAAACGGAAGGAATGCGGGTGGTGCACAACGAGGCAGAGGAGCCTCACAGTCGCGACCACATTAAAGAGAATGACTTGGCCGAAGGTGGAAGTAGAGGCGTGCTGCACGTCCAACTGGAGGTCTTCAAGAGTCAGCATGAGGTCGGACTGGAGGCGGGGCCGCTTTGTGCTCGACATACTGATGATGGCAGTGTTGTCAAGCACACGCACTTCCACGCTAAGCCTCTCCTCAGAGCCTGAGGCAGCGGTGTCCTGCTTCCCACGCCCGGACCCCTCAGCATGGCGGCCATAGTCTACAACTTCATGTTCACCTTCCGTTCATGCTTTTTCCTCACTCTACTTCCCCATGACCCCTGACCACAGTGAGAGGGAGAGCCTACTTGGCTTCCGAGCAGTGAGCGCGCCACTCCTGCAGGGCAGTCCGGGGGGGGGTCCTCGCTGTTGCGCAAATCCTGCCCTGCCGCGTGCGTCTCCAAGTCCGCAATCTTCTGCTTTAGCTCCTTCACATATTGCACCGCATCGCTGAGCACTGAGGCCTTGTCCATCTGCCATGCAAACAGCTCTCCTGTTATAATCCTCCAAACCGCACAAACAGCTCCTTGTGCTAGCTATCAAGGCGAAGCAAACTCTGCTTCAGAAGTTAGCTACCGTCAAAGCTCCAATTATCACCTTGCTGACACGTGGCACAACAGCCCGCAAGGCTAGGAACTGCGCGTTCAACTTCTCCCGTCTCCGCCGCTCCGTAAAAATGTGTGTCATGGAATCGTACGCTGCCTTTGCGCCTGGTTGCCTAACACTACCTGGAGGGGCTGCTCTGCCTCCCTCCCTCTTTCCCAGACCTTCAGAAGCTCCCCCTACAGTAATAGGCCAGCTGCTTGTCTCAGTAGGCTCTGTATCTCCTTCCATATCTCCCACTGCGACCTCTCCATCCATTGCAGGCGAGGAAGCCCCCTCCGCCCTTGCCAAGCCCCTTCCAAAGCCTGTCCCTCCCCCAAACCCCACCTGCCCTAGCAGCTCCGTATCCATGAAGGGCAATTTCGCAAGCTCATCATCCGACTCGTCGTATAAAACAGGCAACGGTGGCGATTCCGAGTTTCTTCCTGTCAGGGAGTCCATTCGTGAACGCTTCACCGAGGAAAGAGGCAGTCTACTTCGAACCACTGCTTCTCGAAAGCCGACGTTTCCTAAAGCTGTTTGGGATCCAATCAAGGAGAGCTCCCCTGCCCTTCCTTCTAAGTGTTTGGGTTGCCCCAAACCGCCCGCCTGCTGAAGGAGCTGCAGATGCCTCTGCCTCTCTGCCTCCTGCTGCTGCAGGAGCACATGCAGGAAGCCCTGCTGCTGAAGGTGCTGCACGTCTCTTTGATGCCTTAGCACCTCATCCTGAGAACCACCACCCTGCTGGAAATATGCAGAGGGTTCACGAGGCATTACTGTGGAGGTAAGCAGACCTGTGGAAGAGGTTCCACTTGCATGCATGTTCAAAGGAGGTGGTAAAGTTCCCTCGGAAGAAATAGAATCCGCCATAGCCATGTCTGGTCGGAACTCCTGAGGGGTCGGGCTCTCGTCCTTCCCTCCCAGCAGCGCCTGCATGAGGGCCTCCATGAAGTTGATCGCTTCAATGTTCTGCTTCAGCTGTGCGGATGTCATGCCCGACAGTCAGTGTATAAGTCAGTGTAAACTTTAATGATGCGGAGACTTCCTCAACAATGGAACAATCTCCTATCTGAAGTCCTCATCTGTACGTCTCCTCTGTCCGAAAGGAAAGTTTGATGAGTCCAACACAAGTCAGCAATGTATCACAAGTAGGTCGATAATACACAAAAAAGACGCCGTGTAAGTACACACAAAACGGAAGTACCTCCTCACACGCGCCAACCTCCAGCACTCCTCCGTTGACAGGCAATGCTACAACAGTCTGCAGAAAGGCGCTTGTGAATTTCCGTCAAAATGACAAGAGAGGAAACCAAATTCTGCCCGCAACCTTATTCTCTGATCATTCTGCCCAATCACTTGCGAGGCGACATGCAGCCAGGCGGCCGACACAACTCACCCGAATGTTTCCAACCTGCCCGCTTCTCCCGCCCTCCGCAAGCTCACATTAGAGGCTCTCCATGGTCAGAAAACAGTAGCACCTACTATATCACTCAGTTCACTGCCCGCCATTAGGACTCACATGCTGCTTTGCCGTTTCACTCAGACAAAAGAATGAACCTCAGTACTTTTCCTTGGAACATTTTTTCAGGGAGGCGTTGATATGGAAACGCCAGAATGTCATTAGAAGTGCCCCATTTCATCAATAAGCAAGATAAAGCAAGCTTACGCAACACGCTTCATTGGCATATTTGTCCCATTTGGTGAATTTCTTTCAAAAGAAATGGTTTTCTAAGGTTACAGTTGATATTTATTTCCCCCTGGAAGAAAGTCAGAGCCTCTCACCTTAGCCAGCTCCCAGCGTGTATACACCTGCGGCGCTGCTTTGTCAACACTCTCCAGCCACTCCCATTGCCCAGTGCTCAACACGCGACCAGGAAGCCTGTATCAATGAAAGCCTGATACAAAAACATAAAAATATTATCACAGTCGAACAAACACTCGAATTAGACTCATGCCCCGCAGCTCAAGTCCAGGTATGGTCAAACTGCGGTGCTGTGGAAGTACCCGAAACCCGTCGCAAAAGCGCAGCACGAGGAGACCAGGTAGAACCACTCGGATTCAGCCATTTCCAGACCTCTCTCCAGCAGCTGCGCTTGCCCGCAACCTTCCATGATCAGCCCATGCGCCTGCAGGCCGTGCAGCACCTGCACCCGCTCCTGCCACATACGCGCTTCCTCCTCCGCCCCCCCCGCCCCTATCGCTCGACCTGCAGGCCCCGCGTAGCATCCCTCCACCCAGCGCAGCTCACTGCGCCCTCCCCACCTCACACAGCCAGCACCCCCCCTCTCCCCCTCAGCACCTGCCCAGGCCGCCCACTCCCCTTCCCTTCCCGGCCCAGCCCTGAGTCCTGAGCCCTGAGCCCTGTACCCCCGCACGCACCCCCCAGAGGGACTCCAGAAGGCGGCGTAGGCCCAGCCCCTCTGCGCGACCACCCGCAGCGCGCTCCGCAATGCCGCTCCCCCACGCCGCGCCATGGCCCGCCCGCCCCAAAGCGAGGCAGGGAGGGGGGAGGGAGGGAGGCCCCGCCCGCCCCGCGCCGTACGGGACACCAACTGCCGTCCGTACAGCGTGGGACCTCATTCAATGAAGCGTGCCAGCATAATATCCTGCCGCCATCACGGGACGCGCCACGTGGCACACGCAGGTGGCGCCTCCAGCCAGCAAAGTCAACTTTGGACACGTGTCGCGCCCTGAAAGCGCCACCTGGCGCTTCACGGCCTTTTGCGGATAATTTACCCGCCTGCCTAACGACCTGGCAGCCGGTCGTTTGATTCTGTACGGATGTTGCCGCTGTCCGTACAAGCGTTCTGAGTCCTGACAGCTCGCACGGTCGACTCTCTCCCTCCCAAAAGGTTCCTAGTTGGAGATTGTACCGCCGCCCCCGGTCCCGCCCGTTGTCAAGAGGGAGGGAGGGGAGGCCCCCAAGAAGCCAGAAGTCGTCCGTCCGTCCGTCCGTCCGTCCGTCCGTCCGTCCGTCCACTCGCCGGCTGTGGGCCGCCCGACCGCCCGTGGCTTGGCTGCCTGGCTGCCTGGCTGCGGCTGCGATCGCGGGGGGCGGGTAAGGGCACAATGACATGGCCGGCGACGTGTCGGCGCTGTCTGTCCGCCTCGAGGACGTTCGCTGGCTGGCACCGGCCGGTCGTTCTGTCGGTCGGTCGGTCGGTCGGTCGTGAGCCGGCCCGGCGCCCGCCTACCTCGGGGAGCTGGCCGGCCAGTGGCTGCGCCAACCCGGTCCTAGAGGTCCGCTCCGCGCGGGAGGACCGTACCGTACAGAGGGCCCCTACCGTACAGAGCCCCCTCCCCTCCCTCCCCTCCCTCCCTCCCCTCCCTCCCCTCCCTCCCCTCCCTCCCTCCCCTCCCTCCCCTCCCTCTCCGTCAGCAGTCCGGACGCGTTTGGCCCTCGCCAGGCGCCAGCCAGCCAGCCAGCCAGCGCCGGCTGGCCGGTGCCTACGTCACCAGTTCCCTGTCCTCGAGCTCCGAACTGTCAACGCCTCGCCGCCTGTATAATTGAGGCGATACGAAAAGGAAGCAGCCGCCCTGCGAATTGGCGCCCGGCCGAGCCTGCCGGCTTGCCGCGCTGCGAGCCTGGGACACGCTCTAAGTCTCTCGCTTGGAGGCCTTTTTCGATACTCTGAAGCAGTCCGTGGCCACATGGCGTCATGTCGAGATTCTTAACGCGAATTAATTTTGACGCAGAGATTTCCCCTTGAGGTGATAATTAATACAAAAGGAGCTCAAACCAGACACAAACTAATTATTAATTACTTAGTTGATGCTGATATTGTTGCTGTCGGTGCTTAAATAAAAGAACCATACACTCGAAATCCAACAAATACGAAAATATATACTAAGAACACAGTCAATCTAGCATCAGGACCGAAGGAGAAAAAAGGCAATTCCTTTCACATAATACAGTCCAGCCTGAACCAAGGGAGCGTAGGCGGAAGGAAAACTGGTGTAGAGTGAAAAGGCATCTGACTGCAACACAAGCATTTTCTTCTCAACCACCACATTCTGTCTCCAAAGCCTGCAGCAGCGTGAGAAAGCGGGCAGAGCATAACAGTATCCCATGAAAATCCTGAGCAGTTTCTACCAATTTTTAAGGTGGAAAAATAGTTCGGATAAAGACCACCCCCTTCATTATTATCATGTCTATTACAATCACAACCAAAACTGCTCAGGGCCCGACCACTTTGATCCCCTTTCTGCGCTAAGAAATACGTGGTACTCGAAACAACATGCAAACTGTAGATAGGCAAGCGCAAGAACAGACAGATGCGGACGACAACGACAAAGGCGATTAACGAGCAAACATCTGAACAGGAAACGAGAGCCACTTCAAACATGCACCACACCCAGACCTGAGTAGGTTATCTTCCTGAACCAAATCCTAGAATCGACGTGTCAACGGATGCTATCAAAAAGTGAACCTTACCTAGACCGTTCTTAAAGGACTTCCACAAAGCAGCTCGCAAACTAGCTACCATATGCCACGACGATCGGCAAATGAAGCATGCAAACGTAATGCAACAGAAGCAGAAGACATTTGCACCCCAACCAGATCGACAAGCCTGCAACCACCCACCCTAGGCCTGGCTACCCGGATTACCGCCAGTGGTTTGTGCTGTGCCATAGTCATAGGTTCCGCCAGCACTCGAGGCATCAGCAGCAGGTGGCGCATAGCCGGTTTGAGCGTAACCTTGCTGAGAGTATCCCTGCTGGCCATATGCTGCTTGGTCGCCAGCACCCGCACTCTGCTGAGAATAATTGTATCCATTGTACGCCGTAGCCTGCTGCTGCTGACTTTGCTGCTGAGGAGGCTGCTGCCCAGCGTAGGCGGGCTGAGAATACGCTTGCTGTTGCTGCTGCTGTCCATAACCTTGCTGTTGATAGCCGGCAGCAGGTGGTTGGGTTTGTGGCTGCTGATACCCATAATAGCCCTGACCTTGCTGGCTATACGAGTAAGAACTGTCGGCTGGAGCAGCACTAGCAGGTGCTGGAGCTGGAATGGCCTGGGTCTGCTGTCCATAATAATCATAGCTTCCTGTCTGTTGCACTGGTTGAGAGGGGGCTGCAGGCCGCTGATCCCAACCAGTTTGAAAGCCAGCAGCTTGCTGCTGTGGATAGCCAGAGTACTGCTGCTGGGGAGGGGCTCCGTACTGCTGCTGCGGTGGAGCTTGATAAGGAGGCTGCTGGTAGCCACCATAACCACCTCCCGATTGTTGCATTGGAGGGCCAGAGGGAGGACCCCATTGAGACTGACCGCGGAACCCTCCACCACCACCATAACCACCAGTTCCCCCCTGCAAAGGAGGCCCACGCCGATTCTGCAAAACAAATGATTCAAGAATGACATTCTCAAAAAAGAATGGGCCAAAGGCAACACATACCTTCATGCATCAATCGGCCCGCCAAAAGAAGCAATGTTCGTACAATCTTCACAAGCATACCAAGAGGCACAAACCATAACCAAGGCAGCAAGTACATACGCGAATTTGATGTTTCATTTGATTCGAAAGGTGACTCCACCAAGAAGACGGGTCTTGCGAAGAATGTGCAAGTCATGCTAACGAAGAATTCAACCACGGGCATAACATCCTAAACAGGCGGTGAATAGCACATACCTACAAGTCTAACCAATTTAGTCAACTAGCCTGAGAGGTAGCTCAAGCATTGATATCGAGCATCGCGTTGATAACGCATTTGAAGGACTGGGTATCACTCATACCTTTAAGGGACTTGAATTCGGGGGTACCAACGTGACGGTGAGTTAGCACGCCTGTAACTTTCCTACAGGTGGAAGACCAAGCCTTTCAATACCCCGATACAATAGATAACATATCTACTTGGCCAGTCACAACCGCACATTGGCATGCTGGCACTAACGGAGCATTCTCTCTCCTTCAAGAGCAAAGCTTCCAATTGAAGTTTTAGAGGAAAGGCAATGCCGCACAATTGCAGTTGCACTTGCTAGCATGATGACAGCCTCATCAATATTCGATTGCAATCAAAGGATAAGCAACCAGGGAGGCTACCTAGCGTTTGTTGGCAGTGATTAAAATACTAACTCTGCATCTCGGAGCAAACCATTCTTTCTAAGATACTGTGAGCTGACCTCCAGAAGCATGGGGCGTATCGAGCTTGAATGAAGGACTCAGCGGAACTTGGGACTAGGATCAAAGCTGCCTGAAACTAAACAGCCAGCTTCAAATATGCAATATATGTAGACATGTTTGAGTCCGTACCGGATCCTCTTAGCCGTGACATCAGACACCACCCGGCGTCCAAACATTTGTCAAAGAAAGAGGATGGAAACCACTTCACAGTCTTGAGTCAGAAGTGACGGCAAAGGTTGTCGAGAATCATTTCAGAACGACGATGGCAGAAACAATCAAAACACCTCACAATATCATCAAAAAGTCACAAAAAAAAGAGCAGCCGAGACAAAGACACAAAGCAATCATTCCAGTCACCAACAATACTTCAATTTCAAGAAATGATCATGAATCAACACTGATAAGCAGGCTCTGACCATTTGGCCATCATCGTCACTGCAATCACTATGCAACAAAGCTGCAGAGGAACTTATGGGTTCTGTGAACGAGGCACCTACATCATCCACCACCTCAGCAATGAGTTCGGAAGCCATATCAGTTGCCTTCTTGTTCCCAATCAGTGTCACGGACCTATCATGCGACCCTGGCTCGACCTCCCGATCACTTTGGACCTGCCATCCAAATCTCATCAATGTCAGTAATGGGCATGCCATGGAGTTTTCAATACCATGATGCTTCTCTGAATACACTTTCCGTCGTCAAAGCTAAACGATAAAAAATAAGTGGGAACGAAGACCTTTAAACCCAGGCCGAAGGGTCTGAAGTGACCTAAGTTACTCCACTTACCTGAATGCGGGCACCAGACCGATTTTGGAGATTTTTGATAGTTTCTCCACCACGACCAATGATCAAGCCAACCTGCAATAAAATGGTAACGAGTAAATACAATAGCTAACTCGTAGAGAAGAGTCTAATGAATAAAACATCCTTCGATACTTGATGGAATACACTCAAAAGGCCTTTAACGACATTACACCTTATTATTGGGCACTTTGATTGTAATAGAATCTCCGGGCGGAGCGAGACCACCAAAGCCGCGGGCGACCAAAGCGCCGGATCCTCCAATGCCAGCCTGCTATGATAGGGAGAAACCTATGTCAGTCAATAAGCACAAGCAATAACTCAACTGGAAATAGCAGTTCAATCTCAGCAGACTCAACTGTCGGGACAATTTCAGCAAATGACTTGAAATACACCAAACGGAGCACACATAGCTCCAGGTGGCTAGAGCGGAGGGCATGGCTTAAAAGTAGACACCTCAGTAATGACATCGTTGATTAACTTCTCCGCCAGCTGGATCTGTTCCGGTGTCCCCATCAGCTCCACCGGCCTGACTTGTTGCCTAGGGTCAATGTCGGCATCTCTGGTGACCTGAATTCTCGCGCCAGACTGTTGTTGCAGGTACTTGATTGTCTCACCGCTTTTTCCAATCACTAACCCTACCTGCGTTAAGAAACAAAAATAGGAGGTCAGACTCTTGCTTCGAATCGTACTCACACTTGTACCTCCAAGTAACAAAAAACAGAGTCCACACCTGCCTCGACAAACGAATATGCTGCGTCACGAAGTTCTGGTGCTTTTTCCCGAATCATCGACATATACTCAACAGCCGAGTAGGGCATAGCGTTAGCAAGGACAGAAGTTACCCTTCCATCAAACTTAAAAAAGCAGTGTCCCTGCACGACTGATGGCCTCAAGGTCAACCTGTTTATCTATGGTGGCTTACCTTGGAGTTAGGGACCTCAATTTTCTTAGATGATGAACCGCCATCCTGCTGGTATTGCTGGTACTGCGGCATTTGGCCGGTCGGCGCTTGACGTTCTCCACCAGGGGGTGGATCTGCATGAAACAGAATCTCCATAAGGCCACGTCCCGACCAGATCAGCCGTGCAGAACGTGCAGATAGTGCCCTGGCCCAGCTTACCGTCAAAGGCAGGGGGCAGATCCTGACTGGCAGGGATGTTGGCAGACGCATCCTGATCACTGCGTGCATCCTCCAACTTCGACCGCTTTGCTTCCCCGTCCGCTGAGAACTTGGCAGCAAGGTCAGCCGCTTTCTGCTTCAATAAGTCGAAGTCAGACACAGGCGGGGGCACGCTGCTATACATGCCTCCTGGCTGGCCACTCGCAGGGGCAGGCGCCGAGTCTTCAAACTTGCGCTTGTTGCCTTCAGTGGGCTGAACAGGGACCGGAGGCTCGCCCTCTTCATTCTGAAAGTTCTCCACTGCGGCAGCGTCTTCTTGTTCAGCCATCGTCTCTGTCGCCCGAGCTCTGCACGTGGAATCGCGAGTAACAGAGGGAGAACAAGAGGGCAGGAGGAGGCCGCCAGACAACCCTAACGCTCTCCTTGCTCTGCGCGAGGCGACGGCTACTGCTGCTACGAAGGCTCCGTGCGGTCAGTGACACAGGGTCCAGGCCAGGGCCGAGGGTTTGGTCGCTTCCAGGTTCCTTGTTCCTGTTAGCGTCGTCAAATTACGAAATTTGCGCCATATACCCCTTTCACGCACGTACCACATGGCAGGTGACTGTCGTAGACGACGAGGTCATAACATTACGGAGCGGGCGCAACATGGATCGGAATGTCTCCCGTGAGGTGGAACAGTCGCGATGAACGGGTTTTCAAATGGCGCACATGGAGGAGCTCAGGCTGGAGGTGGTGGGGAAGGGACGGGAAGGGACGGGAAGGGAAAGGAGAGGGAAAGAAGAGGGAGGGGAGAGTGTGCAAGAGCAGCAATCGCAGTAGAGTAGCAATAGCAATAGCAATGGCGCAGACAGATTGGCACCTGCGGCAGCAGAATCCCAAGAACCCCATCGTGTTCTTCGACATAACTATCGGAGGAGTCGCAGCAGGACGCATCAAGATGGAGCTTTTCGCAGACATTGTTCCGAAAACGGCCGAGAATTTCAGGTGAAAGGATTTTGGAACTTCCTGTTGCTCACTTCTACGATAGATGCTTTTAAACACTCATTGTAAGAGTCTGATCACAAGCTGCGTTCCTTCAGAAGTGAAAGCTAGCAAAATTGTTCTAATTGTTCTGTTCTTATGCTACCATTGGGACCTAGTTTGCACCAGTTGACCACTATGATCAGAAAATAGGGGATGGGGCTATCTTTCTGTGTTTGCAGGCAGTTCTGCACAGGCGAATACAGGTTTGTCCATGTTTACTTCTGTTCAAATGCTAACTCATTTTGTAGCCTCTAAAAGGTACTTTAATGCCGAAGTTTTCGATGCATATGCATGCTCCTTCCTTCCCCTTGGCGCAAGATTTCTTCAAGTCCCGTGTTTTGAGACTTCGCTTTAGTAAAATTTTGCAGCTGCAAGAGCAAACGTAGAGTGACGAGGTTGGTTGTTTGCTCATACAGAAAGGCTGGAGTACCGCAGGGGTTTAAAGGGGTTGCATTCCATCGTGTTATTAAGGAGTTTATGATTCAAGGTGGTGATTTCTTGAAGGTAAGGATTTCTCTATAGCTTGAGGCTATAAAAACTGTGTGCTTGCAATTCAAAAAAAATTCCAGTCAAAAAGAGTTTGCAATAGCTGGTCAACCTGTGGCGTTTGGCTTTTCATTTACACTTGTAGTATCAAGGAAACAAACTATACAAGCTGATCCTTTATTGACAAAGCTTTTTGGGCAAATGGGCAGGTTTGCCATTTCATAAGGCTCAGTTTTAATAGCTGCTGATAGGATCATATAGGTGGATTTGTTTGGAGGTCATCCCGGTGGAGGTTGCAGATGACGTTTGGTATTTGCTGAAAGACTTGCCAAGCTGTTTGTTCGTGTTTTCTGCCTAATCAATTTATTATTTCATGAAATGCAGATGGAAGGGCTATGGTCATTGAAATGATGCTTGCTTCTAACTAAACCCACTTTCATGCGATAGGGTGATGGGAGTGGGTGCATCAGCATTTATGGCAGTAAACTCGATGACGAAAACTTCATTGCCAAACATACGGGACCTGGCTTGCTGTCCTCAGTGAGTTGTTGGATGCTTCTCCCTATAACTCATAAAGTAATCTGGAGTCTAGTCTTTGAAATGCTTTAACTTTGTGCATTCCTACCTCTCCCTCCCGTGCGTGTAGTTTTGAAACATGCTGGGTTGGGAGGGCTGTAATAGTCCAAAGGTTAGCGCCGACATTGTAGACATGCAGTTCACTTCCTTTGAGGAAGTTTCCATTCTGGTGCAAGTGTTTGGTTGTATGTGAACCGTTCTTCGAGCTGCACTTGCAGTGAATTTGACAATAAGGTGCGGCTTTACAGGCAAACAGTGGACCCAACACCAATGGCTGCCAAGTGAGAACCTTCATCTATTTTGCATTTCTGAATCCAGAGCCGAGACTATTTGTGTTTTTTGTCCGGTGAAGGCAGACTTCGTTACCTCCTTCCCACAGCTTTGTCTGCGTGTGATTGTGTATCTGTTGTTGTTGAAAACCCTATGGAAGGTCTGCTCTTAGGCAAGATCTCTACTGCGTGGATGGGCTATCCCTTACAAGTGTTTCCGTGTATGGTGGGGCTCTGTCTGGTTCAGTTCTTCATCACATGTGCTAAGTGCGACTGGCTTGACAACAAGCACGTTGTATTTGGAGTGAGTGCAGCCTTTCACTTATGACCTTGATGCATTGCTATTGAAGCGATGCCCAATGGTGAACTTGTGTCAGTGGTCGTATCAGCATGGAAGCGGCTCTGTATTGACCGGAAATTCTCGTTTTTGCAGCGAGTCCTCGGAGATTCTCTTCTTATTGTGAGGAAAATAGAGAACGTACAGACAGGACCGAACAACCGACCTAAGCTCCCATGCGTCATCGCTGAATGTGGAGAGTTATGATGCACTCTTGACTAGATTTCAAGCAAAAGTGAGCCATAGCTTGCTTATCCTAAGGACAGGCAACTTCTAGTGCTACCTCGGTGACATCAAGTCTACTAGCGGAGCAGGCCGGGCATGGCCTGGAACTTTCATCAAAAATGTGTTGTCGTTTTGGATATTCAAATTCGTCGTAGCTCATTTCAATGTCACGCGCTTTCATCGACAGCCAAGTGGCTTGACTCGGGAGCAGTACCCTTTCTTGAGCCCTTTTTTTGTAGTCCCACGTAGGCACCATAGGTGTACAGAGCTGGTTATGTGGAGTAATCTTCTGTAGTTACAGTTACATCTCCGACTCTACTCTAGTGACTGCCCACAGCTGATGTCAGCCAGTCCCTGCTCTCGGACTCGCGAATGTAACGTGCGATCAGTAATCTTCATGCACGACTCCGTGTTGCCCTTCCATGCCGGTGTCGAGTCTGTCGACTCACCCACATAAAGTTGCATGTGGTCAACATTGTCGTGACCATGTGGCATGGTCGTGCATCCATTAGCAATGCGATCACTGTCCCCAACAAAGAATTTGTAGCTGTAATGCCTCTCATTCTGTACTATACAGTAGCAAGCTTACGCTTACATCCACTTGGGAGGCCCACCCCACAAGGGGGTATCACTGTATCATCCGTCCACACCTGAAGAGTTGGAAACTTGGAAATAAGAGCGTCCAAATCGTAAGGCGGCAGAACATGTACGGCGTCTCCGTGCCTGAAATCGAAAGAATTCCGTTGGGGGAGGGGAGGGAAAGGATGCGGATAGCGCCTTCCTCCGCCCTAGCGACTAGCGCCCTGCCTGACTGCCACGTGGCGGCGGCCTGCCCTCCCTCCCTGCCGCTGTCCCTCGTCACTAGCATTAGGGCGGCCTTCGTTGCACTTACCTGAATTGCTCCGACCTCCATGGCCGCAATGATTGCGTCTCCCCTTCAGTCCGCCTTTCAAGCAACGTCGTTAACAAGAGGAGCGCGCGCGTCTGGAGGTCTTGATGCTTCTTCGAGGCAGTATCGGCGTAAGGCGGTGCTGGTGAGGGCAGTGCAGTCTGGAAGCGCTGCTGCGGCGTCATCTTCGACTGGTAAGAGCTCTGGCTCACTCGTTTCCGCTCCGTTTTGAAGACCGATGATACAGGGCGATGTTGCTTCGCAAGCTTCGGTTGGGTTTGAGTTCTGTGTATAGCGCGTACAGGCGTTGCTTCCATTGTCTTTATTGTATCATTATTGGTTATGAATGCGGTCTGCTTGACGAACCTTTATTTCTGTGTTGCTGCATTTGGCAGATCTTGTCCTTGTAGATCATTTCTCTCGTCTGGGCGTGTCTCGCGATGCGACAAATGCTGAGGTGAGCATGTCCGTGACCATCACTGCATTAAATTTGCCGAAAGGGTGGATATGGGGTGGATATGCAATGTCATTTGGAGGGTGTACAAGGTGTGAATCGGAAAAATTATGCAACGAGCCCTGCTATCTCTTCCATAGTTACTCTATCGCCTAATGTATCATTAAGCCAGTGGTAAATGTTCCTTAATGCATTGCCCTACATCCCCCTTGTTACGTGCCAACCGCGTTCGATTAAAACTGACCATTATCCTTTGCGTAACTTGCTTCACCCGGGAGGTCGTCAGTCTATCGTCTTTTCTTTTTTTCGTCTACGCTTATTGCACTTTTTCCACTGTTCCCCCTCTTTTTGGCACAAGATCGGATGAGAGCTTATTGGGACATATCATCTAGAGGATGGCAGATAGCTGCAGCATACCAGGCTCGCTGCAAGGAAATCACCGCAGTTGAGGACAAAGCAGAGGTGGCTCGCCAGCGACTTGAGGCTCTTGAGGTACAGTATTCGTTCCCTTTGGTGCTTGCTCCGGTCGAAAGGTTGTCATTAGGTAGAATAATTTCTTCATCTCTTTTGTTTTAGTTCAACATCCTTTATATGTTTCGGCTTTCACAAGGCTTGAATTGGAAACAACAAGTCCTGAGCGAGAATGGATGAATTGCCATTACTTTTCTTTGGGAGTCGCCAGCGCTTGATGAATACTACGTTTGTAAAGTTTTCTCCTAGCGAAGTCTGGTGGGGTGAACATGTATGCGATGTTGTTACCTGCGTAAACTGCACCGACGTATGTAAGGCATTTGCTTTGCTGATAATGGAGCCTCACATGACGCTTCAAAACCGGAACTTCTCCTCGAGTTTTTGACGACGTAAGAAGTGTCTACTATGTGCTGCCTATACTTTATTGCACAGATCTCCTTCGATGTTTTGATGTCTGAGGAGGAGAAGCGACTGTATTTGTGGGGTCTGATGCAAAAGGAGAGGCCAAGCAGCAACTATGTATGGCCTTATGAGGCAGATCCCTCACAAAGAGTTATTACAGGCACTCCTCCACGGGAGGTGAGAGTTCCTTCTATTACCTAGATTAGGGTGAACCCAGTCCATTGTTCAAGTGATTCTGTGCAAATTGACCGAATAATTATGGGAACCTTAAGCGAGGCTAGGGTTATTGACTGCAAAATCGGCATGTGATGATGTGCATGTAGACGATCCTGTCACTCCAGCATTACTGATATTTCATGTTCATGTCAGACCTGTTAGACTTGAGTGTCCACAGTTACAGGAGAGACAGTTACTTACCTGTCAGCGGCAAACAATTGAGCAAATAGTGCTCTGCCTGGAGTTAGGTCGTTAGGAAACCGCTCAGGAGCAGACTGATATCGTTTAGCTGACTTATAGGGTTGTTGCAAGCTAACTCCATTTTCTTGCCTTTGGTTTTGGTCAATGCAGCTGGCGCCTGAGGACGCAGAGGGTATACGGAAGGTTGGCTACTTCGTCTTGGCATGGTTTATTCTTTCAATTGTGTTGAGCCTCACACTAAAGCCGGTGTGAGCTCCAATAGTTATGGCGGCTAGAATGAACAAATTTGTTTCCCTCGAAAGGTAGGAACATTATGTTCGTGGGCTCACCTGTTCACTGAACAGGTGAGCCCACTGAAGTTCACTGAAGACAGTCTGATTGCCACTTAAGGTATCGATGTCTGGCCAAGTAATGAAAGCCGTGTAGGCTGTCAGTCACGTCCCATGCCATGCAAAGGATGAGCTGCTCGGAAGCCGTGTACAATTGTTGGTGCGCGATTCCACTTCCTGGTTGGCGCCCTTTATTTCAGGAGCAAAAGTAATTTATGTGCATAACTTAATCTATGTGCAATCTCTGTCCATCTCACTCGTTCCCTCCCAATGCGGAAGTGACACTGCATGAGGTGTATGTGTGTGCTTCAAGTGTGTGGCATTGGCCTAAGATTTGCTGGAAATTGATCCTGCGGTGGTTGGTTGAAGATTGTTTCCCCTGTCGTGAGGCGAGGGACTCGCTCCCCTGTGATCGTACAACAGAGCTGAAAAGAGCTCACTTATAATTTAGTCGATGCCTACGACTTCCCTTTAGTAGTTCAACGATGGCCGTGAGTTCCCATGAAGGAAGAAGGCACGTTCAGAAATGTCCCTGGACACTCCACACCTCAAACAACCAGTAAGGCTTTCATAGTCGCGAGTCGCCCAACGCCAGGGAGGGAGGGAACAGTCTCCAGGCCCAGTTGCTGGCCCCCGCTCCATCCCCCATGTGACCACGTCCCATGCGACCCATCTCCGATGTGACCATGCGACTATGTCCCATAGCCATGGCATACCACTAGCGACTATGTCCCAGGCCCATGGCCATGCGACTATGTTCCATGGCCATGCGACTATGTCCCATGCCCATGGCCATGCCCGCCTGCCTGCCCGCCGAGAGGCGGGGCGCCACGTGGCCCCCGCAACGGTTCGTTTGCAACCGCCCCCCCCCCCCCACCCGGCCAGTTTGAAATCGCCTCTCTCGCCGGCGTCGCCGCGGCCGCCCGGGCGGGCCCGCACGCGCCAGCCGTGCCCCGCCGCGCATCCGCGCGCCGCCCGCCACGTGGCGCAATAGAAGCCGTCGATTCGCAGTGGACGGCCCGTCCGGGCGACGACTCCCGCTATGTGGCCGTTGGCTGCTGCACGCGCGGTTTGGTTTGGTTTGGTTTCGCCTCTTGCCGAGCCTCGGGCTGCTGCTACTGCTGCTGCTGCTGCTGCTGCTGCTGCCGCGGAGCCCTGCTGGCGCGATGAGCTTCAAATTTCTGGCTAGGGTTTGGGTTCTGGCGAGGTTCTCTTGCAACTAGTTGCCGTTCTGGTGGCTGGCTGGAGTTTAGGAGGGTGTTTGGGGGGTTTATGGGCGTGCGGTGGAAAGGAGAGGCTTGAACTTTGTGACTTCGGTTGGAAGCTGTTAACAAAGATTTTTTTGGAGTATGATTAAAATGGAGGACGCTATGACTGAAGATTCGATGTCGAAAGAAGTGCCAGAAGCTATGGATGAAGGGGGATTGTCCGAAAGGCAGGAAGGCAGCCCGGGTCCGACAAGCAGGGATGAGCTTAATGGATCTCAAGGAAATGGAGTTGCCAGTACATCAGAGTCTGAAGACGACCGTCTTCTCAAACTTCCACCCGTTCAGGGGTGAGAGAGCTAGCGCCAGTACTCTTTGTTAAGGTGGACTCAGGAGTAGAGAGGAAATGTATGGAACCTTCTGCTTTTCCCTGATTGGAATATAAAGGGTATTTTATTTGCAGGAAGACAGGGGGGCCTACACGAAGGTCTTCAAAGGGTGGCTGGACTCCGGAAGAGGCAAGTGTTGAAGTTTTGTTGAAAGGCCGCAATATGTGTAGCTGCTGGACGCACATGCACTGACGATTATGTTACTCAGATAGCTCGCACGAACTAGTCTTAATATTTCTTTAATGTGTGAGAACGGACAGTTTTTAACAGTGCAGACAGAGCTCTGGGATCACTTTGCTTTTGGGATAGTTGTTTAGGAGATACAGGCTTTTCTTCCTCGTTATCTGCAGTGAAGTATCAACTAAATAGCATGGAATAGTGGTGTTGACTGCAGCTCCATCTCGATGGTATGCCTCTTTGAGTGGTATTCTTGGACAGTGTATTAGTAATAGGAATGTTGGATGTAACCTGCTTTCCCATTCTGAGATGCCACTCCATGTTCAGTGGATAGCCACCAGATGGATTGAGTCTAGACAGTTGAAGGCTTGGAGTTTTCATTACATGCAATAAGCTTTGCAGAGTCAGGGTTGGTTTTGCCTTTTCCCAACCTTGCTCACGCAGATTAGATTGTATGTTAACTATTGACGGTAGAATAAGTCCCAGAGGCGCTTGGCTCGTTCGCTGAAGGGACACCGTGGCATGCTGTATTGTCTGTCGCCAGGATGAAATACTTCGACGAGCTGTTCAGTGCTTTAAGGGCAAGAACTGGAAGAAAATTGGTCAGTCCTCATTCCTGGTTACAACGTCCACTGCTTAACTGTTTGCATGCCCGTCTCAACTTTCGGGAAAGTTGCACAATTATTGGCGATTTCTTTGAAAGCAGCAGCATTGAAATTGCTCTCTGTGGTTAACAGCAGGTGAGGTTTTTGAAATCTGTAGCAGTTCAGAGTTTTTGCTGAATCCCTTTTTGGTGTTGTATGCAGCCGAGTTCTTTCCTGATCGTACCGACGTGCAGTGCCTGCATAGGTGGCAGAAAGTTCTCAATCCCGACCTTGTGAAGGGACCTTGGACCAAAGAGGTGCAATTCCCGTCAGCTTACCGACTAAGTTATTCGTAGGTGCTTGGAGGATCTTGGCATAGAAGTTCACTTGTGTCGAGGTGCCGTTGCTGGGGCTTCCGGTTACGAGAGGCCGTTACGGCACATAACGGCACATCCCTTGTGTCTTTGCCAAGTCAGCTGTAGGTTTTGGATAGCGAGAATCTGAGTTCAGATAACACTTTTGAGGAGAAAACTTGTAATCTGGAGTGCTTGCATTTGAGAAGTACGCCATTGTTTAGGCAGTTCTTTGTGGATTTTGCAGGAGGACGAGAGAATCGTTGAGCTGGTGCAGAAGTATGGGGCCAAGAAATGGTCCATCATTGCGCGAAATCTTCCTGGTCGGATCGGCAAACAGTGCCGAGAGAGGTGCGTGTGTCATCAATAATCATTTCTGGGTGCACGTCAGTGTCTCTGAAGT
Source organism: Zygnema circumcarinatum (assembly GCA_037447605.1). Taxonomy (NCBI): domain Eukaryota; kingdom Viridiplantae; phylum Streptophyta; class Zygnematophyceae; order Zygnematales; family Zygnemataceae; genus Zygnema; species Zygnema circumcarinatum. The sequence goes on from CM074808.1 coordinate 1,651,028, forward strand.
TTGTGGTTTTATTCCGTGGATATCAACTGATGAACTGGAATGTGGAACCGGTTCCAAACATGAGTAGCACAGGTGAGGTCGATGAATACTACTTAGGTCTTTGCCACAATGTGGAGATGCGTTGTCATCCTTTTGAGTTTTTAAGAAGACTTTTTTGTTGCTTGCAGATGGCACAATCACCTGAATCCAAACATCAAAAGAGATGCATGGTCGGAGGAGGAGGATCTAGCTCTGATAAAGGCGCATCAGCTATATGGCAACAAATGGGCAGAGATAGCAAAGTTCTTACCTGGAAGGTGAGTGCCAAGGAGCATGCCTTATGGCTTCGGTCTGAATTAGAGACACGCTGGCCAGAGATTGCGATGGCACTCTCAAATGCGAATTGCGATAAAAATCAAGTGTTTGAAGCGTGCAGTGTCTTGCTGGGCTTCCAGGACTGATAACTCGATCAAGAATCACTGGAACTCATGCATGAAACGCAAAGTGGATCCTGAAACAGCCACCGATCCAGTTTCAAGAGCTCTTGCTGCATACCAAGCGCGGGAAGATGCAGAGGATGCTGGCATCACTGGAGAAGACTGCCAAAGAGCTGGAATGGTTCCAGATCCTGCAGCTCCTGAGTCTTTGACTGTTTCAACTGAGGCCATAAGCGCCGTGAAGGAAGAGAAGGATGAAGAAGTGCTTGAACTTCCTATTAACAGTATGAATCAACCCGAAAATCTTAAATCTATATCTTCCTCAAAAGGGAAACCTGGACCCGCATTTGCTGGCAATGAAACTGGGAACCCAGGAGGAAACGAAGAGCCGAAAGTAATCCGTAAGGATGTGAAAGGATCGAGATCTGTTGGTGCTGCATCTGGAAAGGGAGGACCCAATCGCCGACCTCAGGCCTCAGTCAATACCCCATATAGTCTTGAGGGAAAACAATCATCAGTGCTAGCAATGCCATCAGCCATGTCTGTTCCACCTGTTCCAGTGCCGATCATTCCAGTCTCGTATCCTTTACCCTCAGAGATCCCCTTGGCCCCTGTCCCCAAAGCTCTCGGAGCTGTTCCAGCTCCAATGATGCCTCTTCCCCTCTCAATGAATATACCTTCATTACCTACCTATTTTGGTGGAGTAGCTGGTCCTCGGATGCTCTCCAACTTTTCTTCGGCAGTGTTAAAAGCCTGTGAACAATCTGTAATTCACCAGCCTTTGGGAATCGGTGTCAAGACTGAACCAGTTACATATGAGACGTTAGCAGAAGGCCGAGTTTTTCAGGCTTCCTGCCCAGTAGAAGTTGTTATGAGTGACGAGCATGACTCGGAAACTGGGAAGGTTTCCCCTCGTGGCGATTGCGTGCACAGAGAAGACGGATTCCAGCCTTGCGAGGTGCCAATGGAAAACTTTGATACGACAGTCAAGGTGGAGGCTTCCTCTGAGTTTGAGGCCTTCTCCCCTGCAGTGAAGAACTCAGTATGTTACCAGAACGTACAAGACATGGATGTGCCTTTCTTCAATTACAACCTGTTGAGCCCATCGGATCCTACCAGACTGGCCTACTCTCCTTTAGGTATGCGGAATATTGCTCCAGCATTTTGCAGTACTCCCATGAGTTTGCCATTGTCCTCCTCTCCAGTGCCAGGCAATGGCAGCCCGTTATCAAAGCTACGAAGTGCAGCCAAGTCATTCAGTAATACACCCTCTATTTTGAGGAAAAGGAGACGACTATTGGAACCAAGTCTAGGTACCACAAGTGCTGGCCGTGAGGAACCATCATCGTCTGCTCCTTTGGCAGAAGCCGGAAAGAAGTTAGACGATGGGCAGTTTTCAAACGATTCTCATCAGCAGCCAACCTCGGCAGTCACAGAGTTATCTACTCCTGCTGCATCTCAAGCGCCGAATTCTTTGAACCCTTCCAGTCTGCAAAATGCTCCTCTGAAGTCAGCAAGTCAAGACTGCCAGACAAGGGCTGATCCCATGGCAATTGCTAATGCACAGTCAGATCCAAAACTGACAAACCCTGGGAAGCAGCCACATCCCACTTCCAGTTCATCTGGAGAGGATTTTAATAAAGGAGGGAGGGAGGACTTAACGAAGAATGTCGGAGGTTCATCTGGTGATAGCTACCAGCAGTCTTCTGATCGTCCACTCCCATCTACACCTCCGCACCGATTGCCGTCTAGAGTATCTGGTCTTACAGGAAACTCACAACCTTCTGGGTTTGTTTACGGAGCTATTCTGCCGATGCGAATGCCACCTCAGCTCCAGCCAATACAGCTGAGAAAGAATACGACAAATAGCGAGACTAGTGTCAATGGCGGGAGAAACCAGCAGGTTAAAGAAGGGGTTGCTCTGACAGTACGAAATGCTGAGATGGTTTGTGAGCCAAGAAGCTTAGGGAATGGATCTGGCAATGTAGGAGGCAAAGAACGGGATTCAAATGTAAATGGACGAGGAGAAAGACGGATGTTACAACTTGTTTCAAAGGTGCAGTAATTCATTCCAACGCCTTCAATTTCAGTATTTCCCCTCGCACAGTAATGAAAAGACGAGCAAAAAAAAATGTGTGGGGTCTCTGTTGCGTCTTCTGTACGGTATTCTTGTTTTTGTAAACGATTGCGTGTCATATTCAATCTTTACGCCCTGCAGAGTGAGGGTTTGACTTTCTTGGAACTGAGGCTATCAACAAAAAGAGCTCTGCACTATTAGCCTATGTGGCAGGGAGTTCTGCTGGCCAGAGTGATACTCTGATATTTTAAACAGTCATCGATTTGTGCTGTCTTCACCTTCTGGGAATTGCTCAATCTGTGCCAAAAGCTCACTGCATTGGTGTCGTCCATCCCCCCCCCTCTGGTGGTGCAGGAAGTGGGACGTGATGGAGTGTCAGTTGCAGAATCCTCGGTGCTTGTGGAGCAGCGCCTGAATGTTCCGCCAGCAAGCATGCTTGTGGAAGGCAGCAGCTTTCACGCACCTGTCCTGTTGAGAGCATCTGTGGGAGGAGCCCCTGCCTCCTACCTGGTGGCTCCTGTTGGCCCTGGGTTTGCAGGGTTGAAGGCAGCTCTGACAGCTGCCGGAGGCTACGAGCAGATCCGGTTTGAAACTATGCAGGTGCCTATGTTGAGGATGTCAGCACCTACATGTGGGAATGCATCAGAATATGAGACGCTGCCTGCTACTGTACCGGCGCAGAAAAACATTATGGCTGCGATGAATTTGGCAATGGGAGGCACTGAGATGACGCCCGAGAAGGAGAGCTGCCGATCTGGAGTCTCTGATGCAGAAATGGACACTCAGCCTCAGTTTCATGCACCTCCAGTAGTTCGGAGTCAGTCGTTTGACGGTGCAAGAGAGGGAGGAGAGAGTTTCGAGGTTGATGCCGGGCAAGATTGGGCCAACGATTCGTCCGTGCCGCCCCCTGAGCGGTTGACACCTGGACCCCGCTCAAGAGGGGCATGGCATGTCACTTGTGATGGATTGGCCGGCAATGAGCCAGATGGACCTGCTTTGTGAGAATCACTCCCCTGAACGGCTTTTATAAGATGCTTTCTTACGCTGCTATTGACTTGCCACTATGGCCATCTTTGACATTGCCTCTGTTGCTCGTTCCATAACTTTTGCCGATGTTCTTTGCCCTTTTTATGAGGCGTCCCTTTTCAAGACACTAAATTTGGCAGCTGACGGTTGGTTTGCATATTGCAGTGTGAGCGGTGTGCTAAGGGTGGAAGGCGTAGTGGACTCTCCGGCATCCACATGGAGAACACCGTGGAAGCTGGAAATTCTGGGATCTGCACGCAAAAGTAGTGATTCCCTCATGGAGGTTGGCGACATATGCCCAATGCTTCGGGAATGTCGCAAGCAGGTTACCAATGATATGAGCGCAGGAAGTTTCTGCATGTTGGCATTATTGTGATTGTGGTGCTGATGACTCTATGACTGGACAGGGAGCGCGCATGGAAGTGAACTGTGCTCTTGACCTCACCCTTTTGCGGCGTCAGCTTTCGGTTTTAACGCGGCTGGGCGGTTATGCAGGAACTTGATGGCCTACTTGGAGAAGACCCCCCCAAGCCTGTCAATCTGATGCGGCAGCTTGATGAAGACGACACTGAGGATCCGACAAGGCCAGATGCAGAACTTGCAAAGATGCATACTCCAGTGTCCAAAATAAAGCCTGAACGTTGGGGCACTCCTGCCAGCAATCTTCTTGGTTTCAGTGTTCTAAAGGAAAATCATCCGGTTGACAGTCCAATGTCGTTGGGAAACCTACCGTCCCCTTTCGCCAACAACTGGCTTTCGGTGAGTGTCAAACAAACGACAAGTTCATGGTAGTGGTCGTTGTTTGCTCTCATGCTCTAATCGCCACCGTGATCCTCCCATTATGTCCCTGTCACTAGGCCGGCAACTTAAGCTGTCCACATGTAGACATGCACGGCAGGCCTGGCTTATTTTGCCCTTTGGAACTCTTGCTTTCTTGCAGCCTTTTCGACCCCTTGATTTGAGCGGGACCGAGCTATTCCCGATATCCCCTCTGCTTCCTGTTCGGAGAACAATTTCAAGTGGTAGCGTTGATGCGGATGACGGCGTTTCACGGGGAGGGCCCGCTAATGAATCGTTTAGCCCGTCAGTATACCTACTGAAGGAATGCCGGTGAAATTCTCACAACCGAGGTGGAACCTTGGTACGTCTCATTCCTTGAGAACGTGCTTGTGCAATAGTCTGCACTTGTGTGGTAGGAGCAAATATAAGTTTGTATCCTGAGTGACTTCCCTGTAACAATGTTGTAAAAGGCTTGCCTCTATGAGGGCTTCTAGTTGCTGCCCGAGGGTGCTCAGCTAGAACAGGCCTAGTCATTGCAAACTGTACCAGGCGCACGTCCTGTGGCTTTTTTGTGCACTACTTAACTTCGCTTGTAGCTTAGACTCCTGTACTTAGGACCTGCACTACTAGCCATGCATATATTCGCTTTGCTTACCTTAGTCAGAGAGAGTTCATACCTGTTTGCTTAAGCGAGAGTTGGGGCTTTCTTTGTTCAAAAGGGTTTCAATCCCGTGTAAGCTTTTAACTGGTCAATGATAATTTGGTACCATCCTTCGTATTGCGTCCAAATGTGCTGGCTGCAATCAGCCTTCCTTGCCCTGTGTTGATTGGTTTTGGGAATCGTTGGGTTCCTGGGCTAGCCTGCTCAGCTTAGAAAGAGGTTAATTTCTGAGAGTTCCTTGCCGCCTTTGAAACTCGGCAATTATTTCTGTCCGACAAAGCTGGACTTCCGCTGGCAGATATGAACGAAAAACAAGGAAGAAGAAATGTAGCCCAAGTAGAACAGCCACTTCGAGTGTCTGTGCAGGTGCAGCCCCTGATAGTGTGGGCTGTAGAAGCTGGTGAGATGCCGACTTGGAATCCATAGACGCAAAGGAATGGAAAGGTCACGCCGATCCAGAAAATAATGCTTCACACGCGGAGAAAGGCGGCCTGACGATATGCAGTGCGTCGAGTCTGTGACTGACTGCATTTGGACACCCGTTTTCCTCACAATTGGGAGGGCATAGCCTCTCATGGGGTCGTGACTAAGGTCCAAGAAAGGTCCAGGCACTGTAAAGCTTTACAGGAAAAGGGGGGCAAAAGGCAAAATCCAGACGCAAACATAACATATATGCCAAGGTTCAGAAGAACAATACGGTTGCTCTTTAACGAATTCCAGAACGGCAAACTCCAGAGCATTGAAGAACCAAACAAGACGAATATCTAACTGTACATGGAATCACCACACCGTCACCACTAGATCAGGTTATTTATCGAGAACAGTCTACTAGCTGACTGTCTACAAATGTATATCCCAAGGGAAGGAGAAGGTTGCTTATTGGAAGATGAAAGAGAGCTCCTCTACAACATTTTAGCATTGATGAGCAAATCGGATGTCCAAAACACTTCAGGCCCTTCCAGGTGAAAGTGATTGACGAATCATTAGCCTCAATATACTTCAAGATTGATCTCTGTTCTGGCGGTGTAAGGAAAAATTGCAACTGCTTCTTTACTTCTGATTGCCCTAAAGTACGCATAACTAACCAAGATACAGCGTCTGTGTGATCAAAATTAAATGTCAAGTTGAGAGCCTGGCAACAATATGCTAAAAGGAGAACAAAGACAACTGTTTACGAAAATATACCTATTCTGCTCTCAGCAAATAGAAAAACCTAATATTGCCACACCTCGCCATATTCAACCATGTAAGCTGTGAGAAAACGCCAAAGGCCACACTACCCGAGCAATATGGGTAGTTTAGTGCCACCTCACTGGCCTCGTGATTCTTGTTGTCGTCGCTGCTCTTCATACTTTTGTGCCAGCAGCAGCTGGTCTCGGAGTACTCCTCGGTGAAGATTCTGCACAAAGCCAAGGGAAGTGCTTCCAAACTTAGACCAAGGGCCCTTTAGCTTAAGCTTCCGAGTAATTGCAGTATCAAAGAACACAAAAGAGCTAAAACTTTCCAAGTCCTTCATCCGCAGTGTATCTCACTTAAGCCTTTCCCTCTCTCTCCTTTCACTTTTCTCCAAAATTCGCCTGTCTACCTCCCCAATTTATATCCTGCTCCCCCCCCCTCCACCACGCCTCTTATCTTCTTTCAACTTTTCTTCCCTGTTCTTTCTGCACAGCTACAGCCAGCCACATTATTACTTCCAACGACACCGGACTATAAAAACGTCAGAAGCAGTTGCTCTGATAACTGTGCCCTGGTTAGGTTGAATATCCGCGTCGTCAATTCATCACAAGTTCAAGTTTGTTGCAGAAGGCGCAAAGCCGAGCAGCCCTAGTGGAGAAGCGCCGCCTCTCTGCCGCGGAGCAGCAGTGGCGGTGAGCACAGAGAGTAGGCTCATACCCTGCGCTCCAGCTTCTGGCTGTAGTGCACGTAGTACACCCCCGCGCCTGTCACCGCAGCCACAGCGAGCAGAGTCACAGCAGCTCCCCGCGACATGGCCGTGAGGATGAGGGCTGATCAATGAGCGGAGGGGAGCAGAGAAGAGGGGAGGAGAGAGAAAGAAAGGAGGGAAAAAAACACAAAAAACAAGGGGAGAGAAAGCACCACAGGACCGGGAGCCTGTAGCGGGCGTATTCGCGGGGGCCTTGCCAAAGCTGAAGCTGTAAGTGGAGGAGATTGCCAACTCCATGGCTACCAAAGCTCCCTCAGCTATACGCGCAGCCCTTCGTTACCCCTCCTGGATGATCGCTTCTCTGAGAGTGAGTGATGCCGAGCTCCCCTTTCAGCTTGTTCTGCCTGAAAACCTTCGGGGATTTCAGAGTTGTTGGAGGATTCTTATTTGCCGAAGAGGCCTGTGAAGCTGGTGGCAATTCTCCGTGGCATTAGCTTCACCAATATGGCATCGGAATAGGGCTTGGAAATTGCCAACTTTTGGCTCTAAACTATTCATTTTTTTTGCTTACATTGTTATCCATATAGGGAGATACAAATCTTCTAAGCGGAGCGGCTTTTCAACCGTGGCTTCTTCAACAGTCTCGTTCAAAGCGGAAGCTATCTGTCGTATTGATTTCAGTAAGTGTTCACAAGATCCATTTTAGTACCTCCATCTAACTGCTGGAAACTTCACGTTGATGTTCGAGAGTGTATGAAGTTGAAAGTAAGAAGAAGAAACAGCGAATCTTATCTCGGACTGTAAAGCCATTTGGATTGGCTATGGCTCTATGATATCTTGTAATCCATCCTGGAAGACGGAAAAGATATACAGCTCGCCATCTTGGCATGCCAGACGCAAAAGCATTGCCATTTCTACCAATTGTAGGAAGAATTGTAGAGATTTTCCATTCTTCATTAGGAATGGAGAATTTCATCGCCAAGATGTGACTTGAGAATGTAATTTCTATTCTCAATTGGAATGGAGTTGACCATTGAGATGATGATTCAGCTGCTTCTTGTTCACTGTCTATAGCTCTTGATTAATTGATTATTTTTTGTGTCCTTGAACGCGCCAACATGGCTGCCACCGTGCTTCTGGAAGCCTTCTCCATAAATCAATGGGCGTTGAAATTTCTAAGGGAGGACAAGCAAGTCCGTCACCTAAATAATATTGCGGGTTTAGGTAGTTCCCATGCAAGTCAAATGTATGCACTAACCTATCGAATTGGAGATAGAAATGTTGATCAGCTCATGCATTCTGCATTGGCATCCTTATTTGTTGGTGTTATTACTGCGTGTTTTCTTTTTTTTTTGAGAAATGACATAGGGACTTGTAGTATTAAGCACAATTAGATTTGACCATAGAAGGGTTGAGAGACTGAACTATATGGGTCCACCCTTAATGTTGCTATTGAAACGCTCAGTTTCAGGGAAAGTATACGAAGTCTTGGTCAACAGTGTTTAAAAGTTGGCAACTAATGTGAAACAAATATTGTAGATGCAGCTGTTGTGAACAAGACCTTCCCTGCTCCAAGCTTTTGAATGCCAAAATTTGACGTAAAGTTGATCGGTTGGGTGTCTTCTGCAGCACGTAGAGCCTCTTGGCCGGCCCGGTGAAGTGATCCAGGTGGCACCTGGGTATGCACGAAACATGTTGTTACCTCAGAAACTGGCGTTACCTGCAATTGATAAATATCTGAAACAGGTGGAGGCAGAGCGCAAGGTAACAGGACTTGGGGCTGAGCACAATTGTAGCTTGCATTTAATTGGTGCTTCTGCCAAATTTAAGCTGTTGCCTTTTCAGGTTTCCCTATTTCTTTTATGTGTGAGAACAAGTCGTCTTTATTCACGTATCTCCACATTAAACAGAAAATGCACGAGATTTGCATGTTTTGTTGTGCATCCTGAAAGCCTAAATTGAACTTTCCCTATGTCAGCTTTATCTCTCTGTGCCCCCCCACTCTCTCTCGCAATTCTCACTCTACAATAGGGTCTTCACTAGAAGTTCAAGTGCAATCTCTGTGCCAAGGTGCCCATCGTGCTTCAAAGTTCAGCCATAGTGGTAGCACCGATGCAACTTACCTTTCATTCGACGAACAAGAGTGCTGCTAGGAAGTTGAAGACGTTACTGTAAAAAGGTCTTCACTTATGGGTTTCGTCGTTTAATTCTCCTACACATCCTCCGTTTGCGGGGAGCGATGCGCAGAATCAGTTGGTCGAAGTGGTCGAGCAGACAGAGCCGACGAAGACAGAGGAGCGAGTGATCTCAGATGACGATGTCTTTAAGGAGGCGGAGGAAATTGCAAGGCGACTAGATACAGTGAGACTGGTGAGTTTGCTGGTTCCTGCGCAATAGATTCAAAAGATTACAACTTGCAATGTGTATCAGACTTGATTGCCTTTTGGTGGATGTTTGGATATTGTGTTGTGTTTGACTCTCGGTTTCAAACCCAGCGTTCCTGCCGGCCATTTGTATTGACGTGAGACAGATTCTGGTCAGTCCGTAGGGAAGCAGTGCAGCAAGTCAACAAGAAGCAGGTGGGAAGATGCACGTAGTTTCATGATTTCCAACGTGGGATGCCCCCACATGAAGTCTGGCAAGTTGCAGCAGGGTGCTATGCTATGTTGTATTCGCCATGGTTTTGCCAATCTTTTTGCAAACATATAGGGAAAAACGAACATATCGACTGGGGCTGATACAGTTTTAACCAAACAAAAAGAAAGAGCATTTGATCATTTCAGGGAGAGGCTGTGTTAAGTTCCCTCCGGTTTTGTTTTCTTATGGGACGCTCATTTTCCCTGACTTGAAATTGAGAGCAGTTATACTAGCTGTTAAATTTTAAGACCCTGCGATTCCATTCGCTTGCAGAACATTCGATGCAATACACCCCATAAATCAAGCGAAGTGCGACAGCCTGTCACAGCTGCAAGTATCGTGAGTGAGGTGAGTGAAGTTTGCCCATAGTCATCTGTCATTCGCTTTTTACTCCATTCTGCTTAGGATGCACCTCTTTTGCTCACTTATCTCAATTTGGCTTCCTTCCTTGGCATTTCTCCACTTGTTTTGTGCTGCTACGGAGTGGGTATGCAGACTGCTACTGAAGCTGCTGGGATTCAGAGATTCTGAATGTTGGCTGTTGTGATTCAAGCAGGTGCGACGGCAGTTGGGTATAGAGATGGCGGAGGGAAACCTCAAGCTGGCAGCGGAGCTCACAACAATTGGAGACTACGAGTTGCCACTGCGCTTTCCGAAAGGCGTGAAGCTGCCGGGAGAAAAGGAGGAAATACGGCTGAAATTGCGGTTACGGAGAAACTAGAAAAGTTATCGGACAGTTGGTAGGAGTTCCAGAATAGAACAAGGGAGCCGCATTGCCTGCTCTAGGGTATAGAGAATCGTGTTTCTTTGAGAGCTTAGTTGCTTGTCATTTGTCTGTACCCATTGAGCCCATTGAGCTGCAGATTGGAGCATAGAGTCGTCAGTGTGAGGCGAGTGCTTAGTAGAAAGGCAACGCATCGCTCATTCTTTTCAACAGGACACTCGGACATGAGAGATGGTCGTTTTCTGTGCTTGCTGCTCCAAACGAGCAAGATGTTGTGATTGATGGAGGAGCAGCCAACAGAAGAGTTGAAGTCAGCAGCAGTTCAGCAGCCATCCATCGTCAAGCGCTGAACGGAAGTTGATTCGGCTTTGCGAATTTGTGACTGAAACGGCCTCCAACAGGAACTGGCTCTGCTCCTTTGCTTCTGTAGGCTCTGCTGCCATGAAGCGTTAGTCGATAGGGCTGAGACGAAGAAGACGAAGAAGCAGAAGAACGAAGAAGGGAAGAACGAAGAATACGAAGAAGACGAAGAAGGGACATTTTTCTTTTCGGACGATTTCAACCACACCTAATTCGTAGAGACAAAAACTTAGCCACCGACTAATTACTAGACACATCAATTTCTAAAGAAAAAAGTTAAAAGGTATGACTGGTTACTTCATAGAAGTCAATGCAATTAAAATGACGGTAAACACATTTTAGTAAAATGCGAGAGAACTTGCATTTTAGTAAAACCGGTTTGATTTCTTGTTTCATTTGACTCCCCGCACAGACGAACCGTCCTTACAGTTCATCTCAATACTCATTGTGCCGGAAAGTATTGCTTTCTCCCTCTCCCACCCTTCTGCCTCTCCCTCCATCCTGCTCTTCTCTGTGCTACTGTTCGGCAAAAGCTTTCGAGGGAAGGCGAGGCGAGGGGGTGAGGGAGGAGAGTTTGGGGGGGGAAGGGGAAGGAGAGGGAAGGAGACGCCGCGGGGCAGGCCATGGCGAAGGGCCGCGTGGTGCTTGTTACGGGATGCTCGCAGGGCGGAATTGGCTACGAGCTCTGCCGGGCGTTTGCATCTGCCGGTTGCCATGTCTTCGCGACGGCAAGGCGGCTTGAATCCATGGCGGGCCTGGAAGGTGCTGCTCTCCCAATTCGCTCAAGTACAGATTCGAGAGGTTTATGAGCAGTGAACTTCAGATAATCCGGTGTGTGAATCCTAGCGGTCATAAGGATGCGGGAGACAGCTTGAAAATGCAGCAATTCACGAGAGTGTAGTATTAGCCTCTACAGCTGTCATTTCTTCCTTGTTGCGAGCTTGTTATTTTTTTTTTAAGCTCCATTTGAACACATTGTTTAATGTCTTGCAGAAGCCATGCAGTCTCATTTAGGCCCTTACCTATCCTGTCTCGTAGGTCCAGAGCTGGAAAGTATCCCATTCTGGTGAAGTTCTCCCGGTGGAATTCCCACAGCTGGAATCTTGAAACTAGATTGCCGAGGATCGAGGGAGCTTAGCATAACAAATGACGAAGAATGAAATCTTTTCGTAAGGCTTGACGATTGCTTCAGTGGACAAAGGGAGCAGACATGCACCAGTTCAAACTTTTTTGCAGTGCAATGTTATGACATGGCGGCCAGGCTTTCTTATTTTGACGGTTTATGATTTTTCTTCAAGGTTTACTGCTTACGCGCGTTGTTTTGCTCCCTGCATTGCAGAGCTCGGCTGTGAGACACTGAGGCTCGACGTCACTTCGGCGGAATCCATCAAGTCTGCAGTGGATGCTGTTATCGAGAAGGTGTGGTGTTGGCTTTCTTTTGGTCCCCTATGGCGGCCTTAACGTCAACCAATTCATCCTCTAGCAGTCTCCAAAAAGAAATAAAAACAAAAAAATAAATAAAGAAAAATAAAAGAATAAATAAAATAATAAATAAAGGAATTAGAACCATTTTTTGACGCAATGTAGTTGTAGAGTCTTTCAGGCATCCAATCATTTTCTACTAACTATTTTTCGAACGTTGATATGTGAAGGATCACTTTCCGTCAGCTCCTCCGCTGTATCTAGAGTCATGCACCAGTTTTTGGGTCGATTGTTTAACAATCCTTTAACTGCCGATTTGTAAACCTTAAACTGAGCGAGGGAGCAAACCTTAACAGACAAACCTGTTTGTTCTGGGAATGCTCTGCAAAGTATCTGCTTCAGCACAGATGTATTCGCTCCGCAAAGTCGTTAGTGTGCTCTTGGATGTGAATACTACACATGTCCCTTTACCTTCTACCCCAAACTCTCATCCAACTGAGCAGCTATAAGATCACTATTAAACTTATGTCATGCTTTAGTTCAATATTTGCATACCAAGTCCGGCGTTGATGTAATGGCCGTCATTTTTCAATGTAGATTGGTCCCTTCTTCCATTGAGACAGTCGTCAAACTAGGGGAAGATACATGTCTTCCTCTTTCGACCCAGTTTTTTAATGTTTGTACATTTAGTTGGTGGTTTCACTGAATTTAGGGACTTCTGCGGTGCACCGAATGTGACAGGCAGGACGTGTGGACTTGGTTTTGAACAATGCGGGAGTCAGCTGCCCTGGGCCGACTGCAGAGATGCCTTTAGAGGACATTCGGGAAAACTTTGAGACAAATGTATTTGGAGTGATTCGAGTTGTACAGACAGTGGTTCCTCACATGGTTCATCAGGTGAGTCGGAAGAAGGAACGAAGACTCGTTTCATTTCAGAGAAATCAACTGAATCCTCGTTAATCCTCTTTCTTTAGGGAGGTTGAAAGGAATGCAGTTCCAAAGTGCGGAACAGTTTTCTTACATTAACAAGTCATTTCACCCACTCACGAGGAAGCGAAAGCTTTTTAAAAAGTATACCACGATCGCAGCTGCTCTCGGCGTCATTTGTCCTGGAAAATACTTTCCAGAGTTGAACTCTGCGTATTGTGTCGACTTTCTTGATCTCCAGGTTTCTGTGTTGTTTACATCTGGTGCAGCAGCGCCTATAGGGAATTTGAGCGGCGGTTCTTAGAAGCTCAAAGAACCCACAATCCCTTCTCCCGTGAGCTTAGCGCAGGGTGGGCTGTCTATCTCTGACGAAGCAGGGTACCGGCACTATTGTCAACGTGGGTTCCGTAGTCGGCTATATCTCCACACCCTTCAACGGTATCTATTGTGCGGCCAAGGCTGCGCTGCACTCCTTCACTGACACTCTTCGCTTGGAGCTTATGCCGTTGGGGATCAAAGTCATATTGATTGCGCCGGGGGCAATCAAGTGAGAATTTGCTCACAGAGGCTTGGCTCCCTGGATTGACTCTGGCAGATGGGAAATGCATGCATTTTTGCAGTCTCGTGTGTAAGACAATCCTTATCCTGAATCGTTAGCTGTCCCATGCCTGGATATCAGAGGGAAGCATATGTGCAGGAGACAATAAGGGGAATCTCTGAAGTGTGACCAGGGCTGTGCCATGTGCAGGTCCAACATCGCCACCAACAGCTTGGGCCCACTCTCCCGTCGAAAGTGGACCATCTATGCTCCATTCCAGCAGCAGATTGACGACCGTGCAAAGCTTTCGCAAACTGTAGATAACACCCCAGGAGATGTATTTGCTCGGAAGATCGTGCAGGTGAGTTTCGCATGCCACCATGACTCGAATTTCTTTGCTTTGCCCGTCCTCGCATTTGCTGCCCATTTCAGAAGCACAAGGAGACGTTTACTACAGTAGAAGCCATAATGTGCTGAAGGACGCTAAAACGGCGATACACAATGACCAGAGTTTTAGAGATAAGCATAAGTGGTAGCGCTTGAAGTGTGCTGCTTCATTTATTTGAAGTGTGGTCTCTTTGGTTGCCTTGCGCCGCTTCATTGTTGATATCTACTGCGCTGCAACCTCAAGGCACGGATGGCCCACAAAATGTTTATGAATTCTTTCACCCTGTGCATCATTATTTCACAGCGCCCGTACAGATATCCTCTCTCCATTTGCACAACCGACGGCCTTCATATTTTGTCATACAAAACGGAAAAGCTAGAAAAGAACTGAAAAGCACGGCCAGGGATGTGAATCGTGGGAGCACGTTGTGTGCCTTACAGTGTTGAGTTGCTTGTTGCTTCTTCGGAGCAGGTGGTGCTCGAGGCCGACCCTCCCCGCCATTTTACCTACGGGAAGTTGTCATTCGGATTCACTCTCCTGCGGTGCCTCCCCCTCTGGCTGGTCGACTTCATCCTTGCGCGGCAGTTTGGGCTGAACAGCCTGCACGCTAAGGCGGAGTAAGGGGGCTGCTGCACCAATGCTGTAAAGTACGCGTCACGACCTGTGAAAAGAGCCACTGATTTTGTGTACAAAAACGATGAGAAATCAAGTTCCGCTTTCGGACATTGTCTTTATCCGCGTGCGAATCTATCTCGGTCTCATGATACACATTGCAGAGGCTCGTGGCTTTGTCGGACCTTAGTTTACTTAATAGCTGGAAACGTCAAACATCTTTGAGGCTGCATGCTCGTTCCGCAGATCCTAGCACAAACAAAATCAACAAATAACGCCCATGCATCCAACTTGAGCTGAACTCTCCATCTGAAGCTCGGCGTCGGCATCCACATCCGAAGGTCGGCAAGATCAGACAGACAGACAGCCACATCACAGCTTGACTCCGCAGCCGTTTCCATGTAATCACCAGTTCCGTACATCTGTGCGAGCAAAACCCACAGAAGCACACGACTGTAAGCAAAAAATGTGGCATTGATCGCACGATGGCGATGATGAAATCAAGTGTACATGGCCAACATCAGCATGGGGAACCACGACGAACTGGTCGCAAAGGACCTAAGGACAAAAGAAAAAGCTAGGAGCGGAAGGCTACGCCTAGGCTCAAGAACGCAGCCCTCCCTCGAAGCAGCCGCGAAGGTCACCGATGTGCGCCACATCGCGCGGAGGGAGGGAGGGAGGGAGGGAGCGGCGGAAAGGCCACCGACACGCACGGCCACCAACAAGCAAGCGCGGCTTCACGCCGAAGGAGCGGAGAAACGAGGAGGACAGCGCTGAAGGGCGACGGAAATTACAAAACAAAACAAAAAACAAAAAGTCACACAGGGATGGAGCAATGCAGCGGACACGCCAAACAGGAAAACAAAGCAACAACGAGAAGCTGCCACGTGGCTGCAGAAGAGGCGACGACAGCAGGCGCAACGGTCGGAAGCGGAGGCGGGGGGGGAGGGGGCACTTTAGTTCGGCTTACTGTAAGCGCTCCTCCAAGATGAAAATGTGCCCTGAGATCAACGGCACTGCTTGGCCATACAAACCTATCAACCCCAAAAGATCAGTCCGCTCACACCAAGCAGGTGGAACACCCGCTAGCGGCCATCAAGTGACCAAAGCACAAGAACGTTCACGTTTGCACGTACGAGACAAAGCAGTACAGTGACTATGCATGCAGAATAAAGGCATGTAGGAAGGCACATAAAAAGGCACCAAACAAACGAAAATGAAAAAAAACAGCGTGCTTCATAGTTTTCAACACCTACAAAATCCTGATTTTGGAGGTGGTGTTTCGTGTAGTTCTTCTTGTTAAGCCAGCTGCTGGCGAGCATCTCCTTTGGCCCGCAACGTTATTTCTCATTCGAGAATGTTTACAGACAGACAGACGAGCCACGGAGCCCAGGAACCCCATTGTCAACACATGCGTTAGCGAAGTCATGGTTAGCTATCCCACACGCACACTGAATGGGTGTTGAACTCACTAAATTATCTCAAAGTTGGTCTCTTCAATTGCCGACGGTTACAAGACCTGGCATGCGACCTCCCTCTTGAAACTAAGACAATTTACCCAAGCACTCGTGCCTGGTGCATGTGAGCAAAGTACATCGGAACCCCAAAACGGCGCAGGACACCACGCTGCATACGTGACGACTTTCCAAAGGAACAACGTGAGAACAAGCAGGGCACTTCACAGGGAAGGAGCGCTTTGGGTCCCTCTCCAACCGCGCTCGAGAGAAGCGCGGCATGAAAACTTTCTATTCAACTCATCGTGAGGAAAAAGTGAGAACCTCAGCTTTGTAACGGACAAAGCTAAGGTAAGCTAAGTAACGGACTCTTTATGAGTGTCTGGCGACCCAACATCAGAGCTTCTATGGCGGCTTACCCTCCATACATTTCGCCCCTACAGCAGTGCATTGCTCACACCCACGCCCATCTGTCTTCTGTACCACAACGACTGCTCTAGACATCAATACTTTACAAGTAATCACAAGCGTATCAAATACCCGTTCCGCAGAGGATTCCAAACTGCCTTCGCATCAGCTGTCCAACGAATAACCACGACCAAAAGAGTGATTTTCTCAACTTCACTTCGCTCTTCAGGGCATACAATAGACACATCTTGGGAGCGTGCAGGTGCTTGGGGCAGCACTAGCATGAGCTCTCCGACGGTGAACGGGTTGGAAGGTGCAGCTGACAGAGAACTTCCCGGGCCGAGGCATCCCCAAGCTCTGCAGCAACAGCAGTGGCAAATGCGAGATGATCGGGCGTCCATGGATAGGAGCCCACAATGTAGCGAGCACGCTGCATCGGAGTGAAGATCTGTACCAATAGCCACGTGCACCGGCAATCAAACGTCGGTGCCACGAAATAGCAACGATGCACTCCTCACAGTCACAACAATATCATATTCTGCCTCCTAATATTGCTTCTGGAGGCAACTGACAGAGGAATGCCCGACAAACCTTTGTTCTCCATCGAGGTCGACTGAACCATGTCCTATACTAGAAAGGGAAGGGAAGAAAGGTACATCAGCAGTTGCCCTAACTCAACAAGGTGTAGCAGTGAACAAACTAGAAGCAGAGCCGTGTACCTGCTCGTATAGAGCCCGGATGAAGTCTACCACCATGCTCGTCTCCTCATCCATCGACTGCTCAAGTTGCTTCACAACGTTTGAGCTCTGCAGGCTTCACAAGGCCCACCGTCAGCGCCATCATTAACAACTAATCTATGTTCGACAGTCATCGGATTTAGAGAAATATCAGAAGACGATCATCATACGCTTCCTTCAAACCAAGAGCCTGTGC
Source organism: Zygnema circumcarinatum (assembly GCA_037447605.1). Taxonomy (NCBI): domain Eukaryota; kingdom Viridiplantae; phylum Streptophyta; class Zygnematophyceae; order Zygnematales; family Zygnemataceae; genus Zygnema; species Zygnema circumcarinatum. Next base: position 1,668,276 of record CM074808.1, read on the forward strand.
AAACCTGCACATCCTGTAGCATCACGATCCAGAAAGCTATTACTTTTTCCTTGTTTGCAACTAGAAGATATGCTGTGCTCTTGGGCGCCCTAAATACAGAGAGCAGAGGTAGGCTAGCAACTAATCTTTCGAAGCATTCTTGATGCAAGGATGCGTGGATGCTTTCTTTGTGCTCCACTTCACAGGAGGAGTCATCAATTCCATAAAAGCCAAACAAAAGACTGCCCTGCCAACTTCAAATTCACTCTTAAGATCCCACCTTTACAAAATTTGCAGCTGTTATGCGCGTGCTGAGGGGACTAGGCAAATGGTCCATCAGACACTGTAGTGTCTCCTTGCGAGCCTGCAGCATCTGGCCCAACCTCTCCACATAAGCTGATCGTAGCTGCCGAATGCTCTCCTTTTGCTCTCCAGTAAGCGAAAGCCTGGCTGCAGTCTGCATCCAAACCTCCGAAGTTTCCTCTCTGCGCCCATCATGGCTAGCTCTGGTTGGTGAACACAGTCATGTAGCAATACACACCCTGAGCTACTGCATCATAATGTGGGAATGCAGATGACCTATCTAATGATTTAGGAGCTCGTATCATGCCTACCTGGACAGCACACTTCTGTCGTCTTCCAACTTCCGTGCAACAAAGTTCTTAACGCCGAGTGGGTTCCGAACAGTCACTCTGGTTATCAAAAAACCTGCTTCCTTGGTAAGCTGCTCTATCCGCTGTACCAAATGGCTCTGCATGGGCCGGCTGTCAGCAGCTACCAGTAATAACGCCAGCTTGTTTACGTAATCTCGCCATAATCTTGCAAGCTCCTCTTGGGAAAGCAACTTCACCTGCAGGAATCAGACGGAGATAATGTTGAGTGCCAAAGAAAGCCGCTTCGCCGAGGGTTACGGAAACCCCCTGCTTGCTTTCTGCAGGAAAGGCCAAGATACAAAGCTACAGACTCACCAGAACTGAATGCAAATGACTAGTAATGTATGTAACTAGCAATGTATGTTCTATAACATTGCTAAAAGATAGAAGTCCAACCTTGTGTAAAACACATCCTACGGATGTTACATGTCACATTGTCTTACATCCTGTTAACGAAGTCATCCGGACTTATCCTGTTGACAGAAGAGAAATCTTCCAGAACCTAAACAAAATTGCTTAGAAAATTGCAGAAGCTACTTCTTGGATTACAACAGCTGAATCTCTCTCGGTGCGAGGTGCCTCCACCATAGTCGGTTTTCCAATGTCTTTTACCATTGAAATTTATTAACTAACTTGAAGTCCTGACCTACTTGTGAGTATTTCTCTTTGCATCGAGGATATTAACTAAGTCAGGTAGTTGCTGCCAATTACACTGTTCAATGACAAACAGACTAAAATATTGAAGTTCAAATGTTGACCGGATTATGAGTCCTCACGAATCAAGGCGTGAATTAAAAAACAAAGGAACTGGCTCTAAAGTTCTCTGATCAGACCCACTAACCTGCTCAGGACCGAGCTCAATAGGCGTATCCTCCTGTAACGTTAGCGTCAGAGATCCTGAGAATGCCTGTGCTAAATCGTTGCCATTTTGCTCACGGCCATCCTGCAGAAAAAAAATAAGTGGCGTATCAGCAATAGCATTCCCACCGTCACAACCCACCTGCCTGTCAGCAGAATCTTCACATCGGACACAACTGAAACATGTAAAGGAGTCCAGTATGGTGCCTCGTAGTTTAGACGACCACATGCACAGACTCAAATAGTACTAAAAAAGGAACGAACGATACTAGTCATAAGCAGACTCTAAGAATCAATAAGCGTCGCTTGGAGTTAACCATTTTTCTGATTGGTGAAAACGCAAAGAAGGTCTAGTGTTTGCTCAGTTCACCATTGATGCACGAGCAGTTCCTGGAGATTTCGGATGCTCCACATTAACCTTTGCGTGTACATCAGCAATATGCTTGTCACGCTGCTCTAATAGCTGCAAAAGGACACTGTTTCGCCCAAGCAAATTCGTGCGTTCCTCCAAAAGAACTCGATTTTCCTCTTTTAGCTGCTGAACGGTGCTCTCGAGGTCTGCTGTTTTTGCCTATCATCACCCATGCAAGAAAGTGCATTGAGTTGCATAAGTTACAAATTCAATTGTTCAACTTGCGGCTCAATTGTGTCATCCTTCTCAAAGGAAGAGCAAATTCCATATACACATAGTCCAAATAACGTCGAGACTGGCATTGCTCATTCGCTTGGTGAGCATGGAAATGCATCCTGTGTCAACAAGTTGCGGGAAAATGTTACCCACCTTTTGCCGCTCCCGATACCTTCGTTGTGTTAAGTGACTCCTATTGACAGGCTTCATTGCTTTCTCCAAACCTGGCTTCTTCCCAAACCCACTGTCCGCCATCATTGCACTATGATGCTTGTAAATAACCTCGTTGTTTGCGGAATTCCCGCCACTGTTGGCAGGAGGTGACGCATTGTAGGGTGCATCGCCCATGTATGCAGTATCTGGTGCAGCCGACGGGGACCCGTCAGGTTGTCGAACAGATTTGCTGGATGCATCATTCATCAAATTGCCTGGAGAGGCAACCAAAGCATCGCGCATAGGAACTGCAGTCTGCCATGGAGATCCGCCGATATTGCAGCTAATCGGGCTACTAGAAAATTTAAAGGGCACTTGATGAGCTACAATGGGAGCATTGAACGCCTCACTCTTTCCATGGGGTTCAGATGCAGTACCAAAAGGTGTGGAAATCCATTCATCCACTTCATCTCCAAGCAAAATCGAACCACTAAAAGCTCCAGCTGCACTAAGCTCGCCATGCTTGAAGGTCTGCGTAGGTGCAGCTAGAGAATAGTTTTGCAGATAAGAATCCATATCCAGTGTCTCGCTGCCTCCACGTAACATTTTGACTCTCGTCACTTATATGGTAAGGTAATGACAGTCCTCCCTGCCATGAATGCTCGCATGTAGCACAAACTGTTTGGCAACGACGCGGGAACAAACGCCTGAAGCGATGGACATATAGCGGTCAAAAACCAACATCGTTATTTCCAAGTAAATTTCCAGCGTTTCAACAATATTGATCACTGTTGCTGATAGATGGAAACTCGGTCCGAATATGATGCCTAAACTGAAAGCAAGGTATACTGATGAAAACGTCATAAAAACCCTCCATTCGAATCCCGCTTCAACAACGAACAGGCGAATTGTCTTCAACCTGCAGAGATTTTGTACAACACAAGAAAAAACGAAAAGTCTGTAGGAAGCCTACGGGAGAGTCGTCCGCACTTTCTTCATTCACAAAGACAATTGCTCCCAAACAGCTAGATCTCCTTAAAGAAACCGGAAGATTCAGAAACCCATCCAAGCATGAAGATGCTGTTTAACAGCACTAAAGCTCGCCAGCCTGCACAAATTCATAGTCTGTCTAAAAGAATGCCCTTTCCCTAAACACATCTTCCCTTCGTGTTGGCTCTCCTCGCACTCATCCATGTGCAAGAGCATTGCATTTAAAAACTCACTCGATCACCGCGTACTCAAGACGAGTAGTCAAATCCTATTCCAGCACCTTCTACGAGAGGACTTCTGGCGGCAAGCTCTCTCCCATCGCGCCCTTCCAGCGGCGCTGCAGGGCCTCAGAGCTTCAAGGCTCCCCTGCCCTTTGTTCAGGCCTTCAGGAGCAGCGCAGGAACATGACGTGCACCCGGCGGCCGCCCCTCTGAGGGCCAGTGCAGGCAGGCGGGCAGCCCCCCCCCCCCCCCCGCCGTACTGTGAGCGCGGCGGCGCCACTGCACTCCGCCTCATGTTTGGATGCTGCTTCTGAACAATGTTGTGTTGTGGCGGCCATTACGACCATGCAATTAGGAATGAATTTGACGCCAACACGAACTCGATGACCGCTTCCACGCTCCTTCGGTAGCTACGGCTTGTGAACGAGACCTTCAATTGCCGCCTTAGGTTTTGGACGGGCATAGGAGATTAGACATGGTGCATTTATCGGCACTAGTTCATGCCGGAGTGGTTCTTGTCATGTGCCGTGTGAGAGATACTTCGCTTCAAGGTTCCTCGCATGCTTTCTTCCGAACGAACGATGGTGCTCTACTGGCATTTTTGAAATGATGGCTGATTGTATCTCAAGCACTGTTGTAAGTGGATGTATGAACAGCACGATAGCTTGCTGCCACAACAGACTTCAGTGGGCTAACTGCTCCTTCACCTGTTTTCTTTCCATTTCCCACCTTTGAAGCTTTTCGACCCAATACAATCGAAAGGAGATAAGTACCCAAGAAAGTAGGAGAGCCCAGCACGAAAGTAAACTAACTACAAGTGCGCCTGGACATGACAAAAAAAATCCTTTTCACAGCACTTTCCATATATCGCGCAGCAGTCAGCTCGCCCGCTCCTTGTCCCCGGCATAGCATTATGCGCAGCATACGCCAACACAAACGCCCGAGCGACAAGTCAATTATATGCCCCAGCACAGTAGGATGCGGCTCGCTTCCAAGGAGGGCACCTGCTCTTACGAAGCAGTTTCGCCTCCCTGCGTTGTTTCTCAATGACTTCCGCTACAGCTCAGCATGACTTCTGCTCTACTTGGACAAAATCAAAGTTGCATATCCTTATACATGCATGTAGTGGCTGACAACATTCGAGCCTAGTGATCATTTCATTCTGATCCTCTTTATATCCGCATTTGGGACGCTGGCGTCCTCGGCCACATCCATGGAACTTGCATCCAGCCTGGGGACAGCCTGCAAGCACAACCCCACCGGCCAACAACCACAGTAAAGAACACTACCATGCTGCGTTTCATTATCACACGCAGTGCTGCTTTCTAAAGAAAGATAATGGATAATTGGCTAATGTGCAATTGCAAGCAGTTCCAACTGCAAAAAAAATCATGCCATGCTGCTCACATTCATAAACGAGAATTTGAAAGAACCCAGCATGCCTATTACAGAGGGAAAATCTGCCTACCCATTCATCCGGAACAACAGCATAACGTTCTGAAGGGGAAACCCAGTTCGTAGCTGCACAAACCAACAACATCAGCTATTAGGGTAAAAGGGGAATGCACTATGCCAGGAAACCCTAGCGACTCCATTGACTAACTTCTGTAAGCGAGTCACATCACATTCTTCTAATTTTCAGACATTCTGGGCAAAGCATTATAAGCGAAGTGCAGAGTAATTCACCACGCAACGACCTGATGCATTTCGATTCTCCGAAGCTGCCAATTTATGTCAAAGACTGCCTACAATTTCAGGTCAATTTATCCTCCACCGTCCGGCGTACCTGTAGTCCTTGGCTCTGCAGCTCGCTGAATATGACGGCATGCTTCACCAACCGAGCTCAGTGCCTCCACACGCTTAGGAAGAGTCCTGCATGAAGCAATGGGTGACAATAAAATGAATGCATAAAGGGGTTACAGAGCTAACAATGAGGAGTACAACAGACAAGACTTGCATCCGAGATACAAACTAATGTAAGGCGACCTTCTTCACAGCCTTAAGCTAGGGGTGCCCAATGGCTCTGCTTCACTCTAAGACAGGGGTGGCTTGGCTCACGTTCGACTTGACTCAAGCCAAGCCGAATAACAGTTGGCTCTGAGCCAAACTCGAACAGGATTCTTTTCCACGCAAAATAAGTCCGCCAAACAAAGTGACGTCATACGAAAGGAAAAAGAAGGGCACAGAAAGGATCCGGCCGCACGAGAGAATGAATTTTGGACCAGAGTTCGTTTGACTTTGGCTTGAGTCGATTCACACATGAACCACAACCACTACTTCTTCTTCTGTAAGTAGCCATGGCAAGACTCCGTCTGACGTAGACATTCAAAAACTGGTACACCAAAACATGGTCACCAATGCAGCAATAAGTTCGCTCTCTTATCCTAAAAACGACCAGTCAAGATTCAAATCGGAAGCCTCTCTGCAACTTGAGCTGGCACAGTGGCTACAAGACTCGAAGATTGGAGCCCTAATTCTGGCAAATGAAAACACAGCCACCATAGACAATATTTCCCCACCTATCCACAGTGTCCCCGTGGCCAAGTTGGCCGCTTGTTCCCCTGCCCCATGAAAAAACATTTTGGGCTTCGCTAACCGCCACCGTGTGCCGCCATCCACAGGCCACTTGTATAATCCGCTGCGGCTCCAAAAGCACAGGAAATAACCATTCAGCTGTGCTGTGAAACAAGCAGTTATAGATTGTTGAGTTTACGGATAGAGTTTGCAGAGTTCGAGGTACAAAAACCTCATTGTCCAAGAGCAGTTGAAATGGGGGAGCACTAAATGAAAGCCCTTCCAACCGAAAAACAGTTTATTGAGAAAGAGGACACACCTCAGTCAGAGTCTTGAGTTGCTGAGGACTGTTTTGATCTTCATTGTTACCGACACCAACTTGCCCAAACTGCACAGATCCCACAGCTTCAAATCCGCTCAAGCCACCATTCAAGCTGACGTCTACAGGTCATATGAAGTAAAATGCCCAATTGGAGCAGTCTTTCACAAAGACAGAGGGCATTAGCAAATGGACTGATCAGTCATAATAAAGACCGGATGCAGACCTTGTTCCAACCCCATGCATGAAGTCGGCCTTCTGTATCGAGAGCCACTGAGTGTCTCCATCCACCAGCTATCTGCACAACCGCCGTACAAAACTAACACTAAGTTACATCAGCCAACCAAACAGAAAGCTCCAACATGTCTGCCAGAATATGCCAAAGACATAGAGAATCTCGACAACGAAGATAGCTTAATGAGATATAGCACGAATGGCTGGAAACTCAAAAGTCCCCTAGAAAAGTACTCCCAATTTGTAAGATCGTGTACCTGTGCAATAGTCTGATCCTTGAGAGCCATGACTGGGTGTGGCACAAGATGGTCCTCAAAATCGCCGTGCCCAAGTTGACCGTACTTGCTCCATCCATATGTGAACAGTGTTCCTGAAGCTGCCACGCAAAGTGTATGCCTCCAGCCACATGCCACCATGAGCATGTTCTCGCCCTGCAGAACCACAACGGGGATGGGCAACTGAAAGCCCGAAAATCGAATGCCCACTTCCGAAAGGACTGCAGAATCTGCAGCATCTACGAGCAGCACACACGTGCTCACCAGGACTGCAGACTCTCAACATCAATGAAAGGATTCTAAACTTCAGCATTCGACCGCCTGTAGATCAGCCAAGGCATCTTGTTTCGAACAAAGTAGATCGTCGTGAATGGGAAAACAAGATGCCTTCAGAGTCCAGTCCTCTGAAGCTCACCGCAACGGATGTCACTTCTTCAGGAACGAGTCTGTCCTTTCGATCGCCAAGGCCAAGATTTCCATATCGACCCCATCCCCAGCCATAAAGCTTTCCAGAATCCGTGACAGCTGCAGTGTGCTCTGCACCGGCCGCGAGCATTTTTACCTTAATACCCTGGAAGCCGATCACCATGACAAACATGCCCATAGTCATGCATCCTGGTGTAGATAGAGACTCGAGTGGGCTGAACCAGACTGCAATGAAATCCTCAACAATCCCTGAAGCCTCCTCTATACAAAACCGGCAAATCACTTGGGAAAAAGTAGAGGACATTATCACCAGCAACTACTGCACAGCTTGAACTGAAATGCCCAGAAAAGCTAGTCAGGGTATAGAAGAATGGAGATCCAAATAAAACCTCTGCGCAGCCCACGAAGACTATAAAAAAAAAAAAAAAAAACTCTTTTGCAGATCTTCAGATTAAAAGAGCTGGAAATCAGCTGCTTCCAACACGCCACACTATTGTGCCTGACTCACCTCAAACGCCGTTACTTTTTGTGGAATCAATGCGTCCTCATTATTCCCAAGGCCCAACTGGCCATTCTGATTGCGGCCCCAACTGCAAGACAGTTCGGATCTAAATTAACACCGTTGGCAGTCTGACAAATCCACATATTTGCTCGAGAATATGGACTATTATCCCCGGTGCTGAAAGGCATTGTCCTGAACGCTCACCTATGAACCTCGCCGTCCCCTGTGATGGCGAGGCAATGACAGTCCCCGCAAGCAATCTGCTTGATTACCAAACCGTTCAGAGCTTTGATTGGCTGAGGAATGAACAAGTCACTCGAGTTGCCATGGCCAAGTCGACCAAAATCTCCCCTGCAAGAAGTTTTCGTGATCATAAATTTTCGTGAACCAGATAACCAGCGAATGAGGAAAGCGAAAAGCTAATGCATAAAATGTTGTAAGCAGGAAGAACAAATAACTTGCACAATGTAATTTTCCTGCCTTCGAAATCCAAAGGTCTGCTATAATATCTTCACTGTACGAAAACTTTGATCACAACGAGCATCTGCCTACTTGCGCTGTGCATGATGTAAAACACAGCCTCTAAGGCGACAGGAGGAAAGCACCCTCTGCCAAGTTCAACTCATATCGTCTGTTGCGTCTGTCTTTCTTAAAAACGGGTGAATAAGCAATATAATGCGCAAAAAGAAATTAGCTTCAACCTGTTCCAATACGCATACAACGATAAAGAGCCCTCTGCCTTGCAGGTTCAAAGTACTAATGTAGCCAAAAGCAAACGAAGGTCTACATTTCTCTCAGTATTCCCTATGCGGATGTCTAAGGCCATCAAGTTGCTGGAACTATGCTCAAGCAACTATAATCAGAAATGATATTTTTAATTACAAGAGGCATTAAGCTAAAATAATATAAAGCAGCATCCCAACTTCGCAACAGCCCCATAACATGTCCGCTCTCCCATTGTTGATTCAGATGTTTAAAAATAAAACTAAGCGCAAGTTCATACCATCCCCAGCTCCACACAACATTCTTATCACGTGCGTAAGCAGTTGTATGATCTGCTCCACAAGTTATAGACGTGATGTCACAATTCTCCAAGGAGTTTATAATGGTTGGCAGATGTCGTTCATTAGCATCCCCATGGCCCAATTGACCATCTTCTCCGCGACCCCATGAACAGACTATGTTATCAGCTGCAAAAACGAGGGCAGCACAGAAAGGTCAGACTACTGAATATAGAGTCAGAATGATTGTGTAATCTGCATCTGCGTTTAAGACAGAGGACAGCATTTGTCAAGGTAGTCAAGAGTGATTAAGGGCTTCAAATCTTTGTCTAATATGGGCCTGAAAGGATCAGTTGAAAAGGAAGAAAAGAAGGTCGACAAGTTCCAAAATATGTGAAACTAGTGCATACTCAGAAGAGCCACCGTGTGGCTTGCTCCCGCAGACACGAGGAGGACGTGTCGTGGAGGCTCTTTCGACATGCTTCCTTCCTGGTCCGGCATGGCTTCACTATTGTCAACAACTCTGTCAGGACCTGCAACAAAACGACGCCGAACTTCCTGACCGCGTTGAAGTTCCAAGTATCTCTGCAACGCCCGCTCCTTCGCTTGGAACCATCACAGGTGCAAGAAATTCCACATACGCGAGCAACCGTTCTCCGCGCCCTACTGTCGCGACCCTGCCCTCTTCCCCCTCGGAACCCCCTCACAGCACAAGGCTGTCTGCAGGCCTCGAGTCGTGCGCATGGCGAGAGCCTCGTCTTGCCTCGCCTCGCCTCACGCCCGTCCTGCCAGGCGTCTCCCCTCCCGTCCCCTCCCCTCCCCTCCCCTCACCTCCCCTCCCCTCCCTTTCCTTCCCTGCAGGAGAACTGGCAGGCAGGCCGCACCCAGCTCCGGAGAACCCTTAAAAACCTAAAACCCCTAAAATCCGAGAGAGCGAGCATGCACGCCTGCCCGCCCGCCCGCCAAGCAGGCCCGCGGACCTGCTCTGCCCCGCGGCCCTCTCCCTCCCTCCCTCTCTCACTGCCCGCGAGGCGGCATGCAGCCAGGCGCCCTGCGCACCTCTCTTTCCGGGGCGAGGCGCGAGAGCGCGGGCTGCCTCGCTTGCTTGCCCGCCTGCTCGCGCAGAGGGCGGGGGGGCGGGCGGCGGCCAATGGGCGCGCGGCGTGCGGGCTTCGGCCAATGCGCGCTGCGCGACGTGGCCCGCCCCTCGCTCTCCACCTCACGCCAAAAAGCGCCCCCTGCCACCGCCAGATTTTTCCAAGAGCGGGCGGCCGGACTCCGGGGGGCAGACCGGCCGTACGTACGTACGGTACGGTACGGCACGGTATGCAGCAAAGTACGGTAAGCTTGCACTCGTCGATCCATTTTGCTGTGAACGCGCCGTTCCGTTGCTGGCCACGGTACGGCTTGGATAAGACAGGGATCCGTAGGGATTAGGGAGGCCTGATGATGGGGCTTGCGCTTTCCCATTCGGTAGGCTACATACCATACCCATACCCATACCCATACCCATACCCATACCCATACCCATACCCATACCCATACCCATACCCATACCCATACCCATACCCATACCCATACCCATACCCATACCCATACCCATACCCATACCCATACCCATACCCATACCCATACCCATACCCATACCCATACCCATACCCATACCCATACCCATACCCATACCCATACCCATACCCATACCCATACCCATACCCATACCCATGCATGCAGGCATGAGCGAGTGTAGGAGGCCACTCTCCTCCAGGCGCTGCTCCGTCCTCGCTGAGGGAGGCGGAGAGGGGCGGGGCGGGAGGAGGGAGATGAGAGGAGGCGAGATGAGATGAGATGAGATGAGATGACAGAGGAGGAGACGGAGGGGACGAGGCGCGGGGGAAGCCGTAGAGCGGAACAGCTGCACTGAGCGGGGGAGTGGAAGGGGGGGGTGGGCAGTTGGCGGCATCATGAAGCTGCCGCCTGGCAACCAGCTAAGATGGCTCCTGGCGACGTGCCTCTTCGTGCACTTCGTCCGCATCTTCTTCATTCCCTTCCTAATGCGCCTCGCTGGCAACGAGGAGTATGCGGAGACAGACAAAGTTCTGCGTGCTGTAGGATACCGCCTCACGGGTCCCTGCACGCTTCCCCGCCCCGTGCGAAACTGTACAGTAGATGAGCGGATTCACATAATCCTGGTCTCAGCGCAGTGGGACCGCGAGCCCTTCACACAGGATGAGACAGAAGTTGTTATCAAGTCGATTTTGTCGTCCACTCGCTGCAAACTTTTCTTCCACTTTATGGTTACAGGAGAGATGGAGGAGTGGGGCCTGGCAGCCATGATGGAGGCTTTAGGTGCGACACCGTTTGACTCTGTCGGGCCTGTTGCTCCGAAACTCGTCCGACATGATAACCATGTCCGCGCAGAGGAGCTCAGTTTTGATGCGAATGAAGAGGACGAGGTGGAACCGGATCCTGATGTCGGATACACGATCCATCCCATTCCTGTTAACTGGGTCAGGGAGCAGGTGAAGTTCTATGAGTTGGCATATGCAGCATGGGGCATTCACCCTGTTCAAGCCATGATCTGGACGCATTATAGGCCATCCAGCTGTTCGCGCGAAGTAGACATTGTATTAAAAAGTAGTATGCACTTGCTTTTTCAACAGAATGTCATAATGGTGGGATGATTTCGGATGAATGTTTGTGTGTTGTTCATCGTCGCACGTTCGGTAGGGTCAGGAGTTTCTTTTTGAAGCCAAGGTGGTGATGGTATAAATTCGTAGAAAGGAGTTGCACATTAAGTCAACACAAACGCTGAGTTATTAGCTTTTATTTCTGGCGCCGGCACTCAGAGCATGTACTCCATCGATTATTTCAGTTATTTTTAAGCTGCTCATTGCTCTGGCGTTACTAAGTTAGGGTTTTGGCCCATGTGTCTTCCTGCTGATCAGTGAATCTTCGTCTGGCTTGCAGGCAGCAGGTCTCGGTATTAACATTACACATCATTCTGGCGAGGCCGGTTTTTCGAAGCTTTTCCTGTCTCAAATTCTGTGGAACGTGCAGCGGGCAATTTACCTGGATGTGGATTTGTTGTTCGCGGATGATATTGGTTTGCTGTGGAACTTCTTTAAGGAAATGGATGAAGACGAAGAGCTCCTGCTCTTCATGGGAGATAATCACCCGACAGCCTTTGGCCCCAGGGCGCGGTATCCATTTTGCAGCTGCCAGCTCGTCATGGACTTTGAACGAATACGACAGTCGAATTTGACCAGGGTAAGCGATTCTCAAATTCACACCCCCTCCTTCCCCCCTCCCCCTCTCCCCCTCCAAAACCACTCTGGCCTTTCCAGAAGCGTCAAGTTTCAAGGGTTGAGAAGCTGTTCTTACAATCATTATAGAGTGGGTAGAAACGCTGGTGCGTTGCATTGCATCACCAATCGATTGAGCTCAGGAGTGCACCCAGAATGCAGCAGATGGGCCCTGTGGAATGGAAGAGGCCGCAGGAGGTCCATCCCACGCTCAGCGGGTGATTTAGTTTGAGTCGACCATCGCAGCTTTATCACTTCATCCTTGGCACCTACAGACTTGCTAATGGGACCTGATTAGGAATAGTGCATTCGAAGTACGTGCTAGTCATACGTACTAGTCGTACGTCCTATGGTTGTCCGCCGGTTAATATCATATGATATTGCAACCATTTTGATTTCTGTGGTTTTGACAAGGAGTATGGCCCGCTAATACAGTGCTTTGCTGGTTGTTTTGAAGCTGCTCGTTATCAATTTCGTAAAGTGTCCTGAAAATGAAAACGACTATTGTTTGCGCACTCTGCTAACACCTTTCTTTATCAAAGTTGTTCACGACATCATATTTTAGCTGTCTCTGGTGGTTTTTTTTTCCTGGTTTTTTTTCTTGTTATCCCCCGAGACTGACCAAAACAACTTTTTCCAAGGGTGCATCCTGTTTTTTGTCCTCAATCTGCATGTAGGTGCCAAAGTTTCCACATGACATGGTCTATCTTCTATGTGCTATTTGCGTCACAGGAAAGCACGATATGGTTGCACTTTCCTTCAGCAAATTGCTACCGTCATTTTTGGGTAACTCAAAGGGCAGAAAATGCTTTTGGTGGGCGTGGAGGGTGACTTGATCTGCAGCTCATGCTGGAAGCTTTCGGTGATCAGAAGGCGATGGATGTATGGGGTTTTCGACCAGGGGACCAGTGGGTGTGGACGATGATGTGCATGAATAACCCGGAGAAATGCCGCACACTTCCTAAAATCTGGAATGTCTCCGGATGCGCGAAACCACGATTTCTTGGCCTGAATGCACGAGATAGAGATCAGGTAGGTGGAGAAACAGAAAAGCTATTCACCGTAATTCTGGGAAACTGTGTCGAGTGCGTGAGCGGTACAAAACTTGGAATTGTATAATAGAAGTTATGTATTGTTTATGACGGGATCGAATCTGAAGTGGGATTTGAAGCTGAAGAATTTGAAGCTGTTGTTGTTGATCATCCATGTTACAAATGAGCTTAAGGAGGACTGTCGATTGAGTGGTTGTTTGATGTTTATGTCTCGAGTTCGAAGAATTGGAAACGATGAAAGTGTGCTGGGCTTGAGAGTTTACTTTGTCGTTTTACAGAATGGCACTTGTTGGAAGGTGGTCCACTTCAACTGCATGGGTGTTCGAGACAATGAGTACTATGCGCTTGTCAACTCAGACTGGGAGGACACGCTGCAATATGTCAAGGAGCAGCCCTGGAGTAGTTTGCGGAGGTGAGCATGGTAAGCTGTTGAGCCTCTCATGGAGCACCCTGCCTCTCGCTTACATTCACAAGATAAGGCATTCACAGCACTTTCTGTAAGTGTTTGGGAAAGAGGATGAAGGGGCTATTGTTGTAGCGGGTGTTTGGGAACTCCGGGGGAAAAGTGGAGGGGAGAGGGAGCTTCGTAGCAATGATCTGAGATGAGAATACAGAAAAGATGCTAATGACAAGAGGTACATACAGTGAAGAAGAAAAGACAATCAATCTTTCAAGCAGATTGCAAAGTATGCCTGCAAGCACTTGCTGCTTATTTGGAGTATGGGGTCCATGCCATGTGATGGTTGCACCATGCAGGAGGTCCATGGAGAGCAGCAGCAGCAACAGCATGGAGAGCTTGCAGAAGCCTACAGATGGGTGCGGCTGCTGACCACGTGACAGCAGCGGGACATCGCGGAACTCTTCACACTTGCCATTCTATCTTTGTAATTTATGTGCTTTTTCTCACATTTGTTGGTGAAGGGGCGATGGATTTCCAAGCGAAGGCATTCATTCTTAAGTAATTGAAGTTCACAGTGCTATCGACATTCGTCACAAGCAACGGTTGCTAGTTAGAAAATGTACTTTTTCGGGGGATAGAATTTGGCAGGGAAGGCACTGTGACGGCTGTCCCGCTGGCAGGAGAGTGAGAGCCCTCCCTCCTGTTTGGAAGGGGCTTCAGCCTTAATCTCGGCTGTCCCACGGTTGGTTATCAGGTGAGCGAGCCAAGGCTCCCCTATGTTACCTTATAGGCACCCTCTGTAAAGGTCCGCAATGTCCACTTCTTGCAATATATAGTCTGTAGCCCCACACGATGGCAATAAGGCATCAAAGGGCTGTGGGAAAATGTCATTTTTTCTGCAATTCTATGATTGAATGTGGGCCGAGATAAATTGATGTACCTGCTGGCCACTGTTCCCCTGTTCCCCTGTTCCCCTGTTCCCCTGTTCCCCTGTCAATGCTTGTTTCTCGCGGTACTAAGAGAAAAATTCGTGAGGGCATAACGAGAAATGCTGAAACACTACCTTAAACAGTGCAAGTACAGACGGCGAACCATTGGATCGGCCAGCCATTGTTTGCCAATAGCTGGCTGCCAACGTGATTGGCTGGTGAATGATTCGCAATCATTGGAATGGTTGGCAGCCGCTTGCAACCAGTGCTTGCAACATCGGCAATGGTTGGCTTGGTCTATTGCCAATGATTGAAACAATTGCCAATGGTTGGTAAAAAAAAGGAAACCCAATGCTTCCAACCCTTTGGTAACGATTGAAAACATCGCTACGATTCTGAGCGAAGCCTCCTGAACACAATGGTAAGCAGCTAATGGTTTGAAGCATTATATGAAATGTGCGAACTTAAAGAACAATAATTGTTTTTGGGGAGCTTCAAACTTTTATGTCACGACCCTTCAACAGAGATGACGCACCTAATCATAACACAGCTTGAAAATAATACAAATACCATAGCCAAAGGTTTTAAATTGAGTCTTACGTGACCAAGTTCTCAACCAATGGTTTGAACCACTCCAATGGTCGGTCCAATGGTCAGACCTTTGCACAAGTGCACATTCTCGAGTGGGATCTTAAGTGTAGTTCCTCGGGATTTTTTTCCTACTTTTACCTTAGGGTTCAAGGAAGAACTTGCACTAAGATAGTCCAAGAAAATTTGCATACGTCGCTCGCGTCTTTTGCTGAGCAAAAACAAACAAGAAGTAGCGTAGCTCAACATTAAATGGCGCATTTTGGCAGCATTCCATCGTTTCAGACAAGGAGTTGGCAGCTGCCGAAGCACAACAAACCATCCAGACATTGACACCAAGAACTTTATTTCCGTACTTGGCACAGACTTTGACCTTCCGACGTCCCCATCATGGCCCGACGAAAGAAGGGAAATAAGCAGCAGAGGAACTTGTGACCTCCGCAACTGAAGCTTCTATACACACTGAGAGGTAGCCAGCCCTGACCGCCTTGCTTGGACCAAGTTGAGGCGGCCGGGCTGTCCTCAGAACCAGGGCATCCACCAGATGTACATTCGCCCCAGGTTGTCGTGGGAGACTGCCTCCGCTATCAAGCGGTGCGCCTGTCCCTCCACGGACAGAGGCAAGGAGGGAGCGGCGCCCACACCCACCACCACACCTTGAAGCCGCGCACCAATGTTCATTAGAGCTCGCTGCAGGACCATCCCAGGAGCCACCAGCAGCAGCACATTAGGAGGTGCTATGGGAATTAGCCTGTTCTGGCCAGCCATTCAAGCTGTGCAGCTAGTGGGTACATTACGCAGCAAGCAATGCTATCAAAGGAATGACGATGGACAAATTACCAGTTTCAATGCCTAAATATCCAGAAAAAAGTTATGAGAAAGGAGGCTAGAAACTACCCGAACTCTGGTACGAGAACACACAGCTTTGTAGCCTGCAGATGTACATAAATGAGGATCTCCCGACGAACATAAGTGCAGACATTTTATCCATAGTGGTTTTGAATGCCATGATGAGATGAGAGGAAGGCAAAGACTTCAGCAACCCTACTGACGGTATACGAGAATAACTTTCGGCCGCTGATAAGTTGAAGCATGGTTCTGTGAGCACAGCATTGAGCAGCACCTGAGCATGTGGATTCTGCACTTCAACACCGCTGGACTTATGGCTTTTCGTCCATTCCACCAGGGGGTCATGAATGAACGTCTCCAACACACTCATCAGCATTTCCCGGTTGCTGCGCAACACAGAGAGCGTCATCTCGCAGACTCGGCTGAACACTCCTTCACAACCAGTGATGCCTAGGCCGTCTACCAGGTTCTGCAGAACACAGCATTTTCCATGTCAGACTCCTGAAGGGAAAAAAAAAAATCGCATATTTGCGAAGTACATCAGCTCATGTCAAGCTTACTTCTCAGCTCAGAACGAAAAAATCCAAACGACGTAGACTCTCAAAAGAATCTCAAATACTTTAAAGACGTTGGATTTACATTCTATTTAGACAAGAGCAGTCTCTAATGCAGCTTCAACTCTCACATGACTAGCAGATCCATTTCCAGCATCACATTTTTACTCCTCAGATCTGGAGGACTTCAGGAAAAAGGGTCTTCCTGCCGTGCCTTGGCAAGCCACCTTGCAGAGTTCAGCTCACCTGTGTGAGACGAAAAGGCACAACTTCCGGCTTCTCCAAAGCCAAACCTCTATCAAAGAGGCAACTAAAGTCAACATGAACACAGTCCCCAGTAGACGAATCAAAAAGGATGTTTTCCCCATGGCGGTCACCCAGACCGACTATGTGGCCCACCATCGACCATACGGCGGTCGTGTGGGCATATGAAAGGCGAGCTCGGAACCATGCAGCAGGTTCGGGGAAGGTTCCCAACAACCATTTGTGGAATATGGGAGGGAACATTGGGAGCAGCTTTGTCCGCAACATCTCCCCTTCGTTCATGCCTTGCTGTAAGCTCTGATCATGAATTTTCTTCACGGACGTATTGGTTTGTCGATCATATCGACCAATTCCGCGATAGAGCTCCTGTAGGCAGACCCCAAAGCCCTGAATAAGTTACTCACTCATCGGCAAAGTCAGGCAAACAAAAGATTGATGGACTTGCTCTGTTTCCTTTCCAGGGACAGGGCAACGCACATTCTGCTGCATCGACCACTCGGAAAAAAACCATCAAAACGTGTGTCCACGCAGCCGGTCCATTTGACCAGCCATCCCTAGTGCTGGTAGATGACCCTTTGCCAACT
Source organism: Zygnema circumcarinatum (assembly GCA_037447605.1). Taxonomy (NCBI): domain Eukaryota; kingdom Viridiplantae; phylum Streptophyta; class Zygnematophyceae; order Zygnematales; family Zygnemataceae; genus Zygnema; species Zygnema circumcarinatum. Next base: position 1,685,551 of record CM074808.1, read on the forward strand.
TAATAATGATTCTGTGACAATGTTCGAGGCAAGAGGACCACCCACCTGCAGAATGTGGCGCAGACCCCTTGTGTTGAGGACCCACTCAATCATTCCACAATCCTCAGTGAGGGGAATAACAGCAAAAGTGCGAATGTTCAGCTGACGGCGGCGGCAGGCTGCATCTTTTGAGAGCAGACGGTTGATGACTCCTGTGAACTCCATCATGCGAGCATCCTTTCGAAGGTCATCCTTAGGCTTACAGAGGAATGGATGTGATCTTCCATCGCTTCCCAGTAGGACGACCTGCAATCAACGGATAAAGCTTCGTAATTGAGCATCTTCCGCTGAGCAGTCAGTGTGTACAAGGGAGAGTGTGGTGAAGAGGTAAACAAGCCGTGAGAGTGAGAGAGTTCCCTTAAGGGTAGATTACTGTAGTTCGGCAGAGCCTGAGAAAGAGTCATTGCCTTGCACCTTTTTAGGTCGCTGGAGAGAGGCAAGCACTTCCACTTCGTCTTGGATGCCAATGATTGTTGCGCATTCACTGGGTGGAAATGGATCGTAGCTTGACATAACAACTCCATCGCGCGGCAAAGTAACTGTGATAGCCTTCTGCACTGGTATGACGACAGGGACTGGCATCATCCGCTTCAGCTGCCCAAAGTCGGCCCCAATGCTCATGCTGCGAATCTTTTGCTGACCACCCTGATGGAAGCAAAGCTTGATCATCTGTTCGATGAATAAAGGGAACTGCACCAAAGTGAAGACGCCAGACCATGAGCCTCTTTGGAAAAACTGGCTTATCATCTATGGCAAACACTAGGACAAAGCCACCACTTATTAGTATTAATATAAATTAAATATTAAATATTATTATTAATTAAATATTATCAATATTATTATTATGTTATTTGCTGCGTCCAATTAGTAGTACCAAACACCTACCTGCACAAACACCTCTCTATCCACATCTGTTTTTGACGCATTCTTTGCCTTGTTGATGATGTCGTTAGCAACAGCCTGTCGGGCCTGCACAGCAGACTTTGAAACTGCAGCCATGGTCCAAAGCGTTTGCTGGGGATGCGCCACCAGGACGTTGGCGATGATAACCTTCAGCAGCTGCACTGCCCATGGACTCTGATGGCAGATGCGGGAGACTAGCTGCGGCAGAGCAGTCACCCACTGATAGGTGGGCAGGTTCTTTGATGAGGCGCTCATTATTTCAACCACCTGTTCCATGCAGCACGATTGGCAAGGTAAGGCGTTATCATGTATAGTAACTACCGACCCCTACTAGTTTGCGGTATTATCTGGGAAACTGGACTTTGATGACATTGAAGACACTAGGTTTACACGCTACTGAAAGCTCAAAGTGGAAGCGCACCCGTGCATGATCCGGCTGCACTGCTTTGGGCTGCCGCTGCGCCTCTGCTGGAAACTTGGTGGCGAAATCAAACCACAGAGTGAGGAGCCTGGGTAGGCTTTGGAACAAGTAACGATGACCCTTCTTCAGTGCTTTTGCATAATTGAACATGGTGTCTGCCTGATAGGTCCACCACTGGATTTTATCATCTCTATTTGCCAGTTTCGCTCGCTGTGCTGCACGTAGAGCAGCAGTCACTTCTGCAGCACTTTCCTTTATTCCTCCGCTCTCCTCCTGCCGCCGCTTAGCATCCATGTACAGGTCATCTAAGTACTTTGCCAAGTAGAAATAGCTTTTCTCCCACTGTGGTTGTAGCACACGCACTCTATCATACATTGAAAGAACTTGCTGCTTCTGTTTCTGCCCTGTCTCGTGCACCCATCGTGTGAGCAGTAAAAGAGTCTTGGCGGCATTCTGCATTTCATCTGTCTTTCGGTCAGTTTCTAATGTGAACTCTCCTGTTATTGCTCCAATCTGTTTGCCCACTCCAGAAGCTGTAGCCAGTCCCTGAAGTTGAGGGGAAGGATGAACCATCCCAGCCAATGCAGCCTCAGTCGCAGCTCCCAGAACTTCAGGCATCCGCTGAAGAACACCTTGTAGCTCCGATATAGCTCTGTGCTTCTTTTGTGTGACCCACAACAGCTTGGCATGCTCTATGTGTGTATCTGATGCTTTGTTCGAATAAGCCTCAAGAATTGCTCTGTTTGCTGTGTGATAATGCCCAGCTCTTCGACACATTTTGGCAAAGGCCAACCAGCATCTGCCGACCTCGGGCTGAACACCTGCCGCAGCGTATACCAATCGGCGAAGGGCCAAGATTGGCTCCCGCACCCAAAGTGAAGACTGCGTCAGCTGCATCCTCTCCTCCCAGCTGCGAAGCAGAGCGGTTAAATCTGCAGCAGGGGCCGACCCACTAAAGCTCATAGTAAAAGGAACTGATCCAACAGCGACTCTACGACCAATTTCTGTCGTCCTTGACGCGTTATCAAGGGACTTGTTCCATGGAGTTTCTACTGGTCGGAACCGAGAAGCTGCTGCTGTTTCAACATCATTATCATGCGGAGCTTCATGCCCAAACACACCCCATGCATGGCAGTCTTCAAGTTCCCTCAACATATGTAACTTGACAATCAAAGGATAGGCTCGCACATAAGACTCCATGCCTGCAGCAGCGAGAGGTGTCAAGAGGTCACAGCGCGATTTCTTCAAAGCATCACGAAAAGAGAGCAGCTCCTTCCTACGGAACGCTTGCAGGGCTTCCGCCAAACCCATGTCAAAACTTTGCCCTGCAGCGCCCTTTCCACTTGCCAGCTGCCTGGCCTCAACTTGGTGGAAGCTATTCACATACTCATCCAAACTCTCCCATTGGCCAAGACGCCACGCCGCCTGTACACCCCTAACGCTCCATTCTCGTGTATCCTCTGACATACGGAACATGAGACCATCAACATGCGCAATCATGGCCTGCAGGTGTCCCATATTGAGCAAGCAATCCAGCAAGTCTCCGTGTCGGGCAGCATTTTTAGGGTCCAGTGCAAGTGCTTGCTCACAACAGGTGAGAGCTTCAGCCCAATTTCCCTCCTTCTGGTGAATCAAAACCTGGCCTTGCAGGCTATCTTGCAGAGAAGTAGGACCCTTCAGCCTGAGGAAGCCTGCCAAACCATCAGGCTCGTCCAGTTCGCTATAAATCTCTAACAAAAACGAAACATCTGCGTCATTAAATATTCCTGTTTGGCCAGCTGCAGGATTCAATGTTCCACAAGTTTCTCGAAGATACATCTCAAAGTATTGGAGGGCTCGAGCATGGGCTTGGCATCGGAACGATGCCCGTGCAAGAGCTTGTTTTGGTACAGCCACCAACAAGCTTTCAATACGTTGGCCTTTTTCCATCAGACTTTCAATTCTTGACTGCACCGTACTGTCTTGCCCTTTCTTCAGAGCCATGTTCTCAACCAGCTGTGAAACTATTTGCTTGCAGTTATCAAGCCACTGTGCCAAGTTGTCCAGCAGAGTAAATACCGTTTGAGTGCTTACTTCACTGCTCACTCCCTGTACGTATACTGCGGCCGAAGTAACCGTGGCATCAGCTCCTTTTGAGCCTTCTGGGTTGCCAGGGTTGATCTTTCCTCGCGAACCGTGTAACTCTTCTAATGAGGTTGACCTAATAGCAGCTGGAGTTTCTCCAGCAAGGACTGCCAGAATCTCCTGATTCACTCCTTCCCTGGCGACATCGGAGCCTTCACAAAGAACGTTTAGCACAAGATATGGCAACAAATAAAGCGCAGTCCCCACATCATGACTCACAATTCCTCTGCAGGCGGTGAAAATGTTTGCTCTTGTGCCGGATGCCTGAGAAATAAGTCGCCGAGTCCAAAGGGAGATCCATCGACGATATGACAAACTAGGGCTGAAGACTGGGCCGTGGGGTTGCGAATCACTGAGTTTCTTCAGTGTGAACTTGGAGGTAAGGCACGGTACAATTAGCTCTTTGACATCGTCCTTCAAGCTACTCCAGAACCTCTCTCCTTCCTCGGTTGAACTAGAAGCTCTATTGCCCTCACCTGGTAAACTACTCGGTCCCCTCGCCTCAAGACCCTTGCCACCACTGCTGCCTCCTTGACGAGACATGCCCATTCCTACTGGGCGAAGGGAAGTGTCTGCTAGGGATGGATGACAGCCTTGATGTTTAAGGAGCTCCTGGATGGCAAGGGCCGCTGCATCTTGGACGTCAGATTCACCAGCAGCTCTGAATAGCTTTGCCAAGTGGGCTGTGATCAGTTCCATCACCAGACCTTCATCGTTCCTTTCTATTTTCGCTCGTTGAGGAAGCTCCACTCGCAATCTAACAGGATCCACTGCTCCCAATTCCCCTAAGCATTCTGCACAAATCATCTTCAGCTGTTGGCTCTGCCAAGTCCGCGATGGTTCTGCACATCCTTTCAGCAGTGCAGCCACGAGCTGGCTTACCAGTCGGACGCCGTCAACTGACTCTCCAAGAACCAAATTTGTAATAACCTCAGATTGCGACCGAAGGATCTTCTTCAGCTCTCTTGCTGCCATGTAACGAACATTCAAGGACTCGTGATTGAGTCTATCAACAGCCCTCTGCAGCTGCTCTATTGGGCTCAGCTTTCCTCGAGCTTCCTCCAGCACTGCATTCACCTTTGCCAGTGCAGGGAGAGATGGCAGCAATGAGAGCTCCTGAAGCTGTGTCTCCAGATGTGCTCTGTTCTTCACAATAAGCTCTTCAAGCACATCCACTGTGGGAGCAAGGAAAGGCGACTTAATGGCGGCTTCAAGATCATCACCTTGAACGGGTATATCCACGCATTTATGCTTCTCATATGACAGGTCAAGGGTCAGGCCCGCCTTTCGTGCCCCTTGGGTCTCTTCCAAGCATGACATAATGGAAACTACTATCTGTCCAGCGACTGACTTCAGGTTTGTCGGTGACACTTCTGCGAGTGCTTGTACGAAGGATAGCCAAACACGGAGGGCTTGGGCTCGCAGAGCATCCTCCTGCAGAGCGCGTGAGAGAAGCGCCATGACTTTGGGAACAAAAGCAATCAAATGTGGGCCTATAAGCTCCAACAGTTTCTCAATGCATTGCAGGGCTTGGCTCTGTGCTGAATGGATCCCTGATCTGAGGAGGTCACGATCAATGCGGTTGAGGATGCCTGGATAATAACTCCTCAGAAAGTTGGGTATATCTCCCGAGCCTGTCGCTATTTTTGCAACTTCTTGGAGCATAGGGACAACCCGTGCAGATCTGGATGGCAACACCCCACAAAAGCCTCCTCCAAGGCAAGATTACCAGGTCAGTTGAGGCGGTCTACGCTGACATTTCAAGTCGATCAGTGGCCCGGATCAATCACTTTTAAGCTGGTGAAATCAAATATACGTAGGAGCTACATAATTTACTTTAGAATCAACCAATGCTTTTTCAGGGATTTGTATGTCATGCCAAACAAAGTAGCTAGCCTATATCAAATTTGACTAACAGTCGATCGTGACATCTGACAAGAACCAAGCTAGAATCGTTCATGCAGGCCTAAACCTTCATAAAAACTTCCGTATGTTCATTCATGGACCGTAGCCTTTGCAGTCTACTACCATACAGCCCCTAACCAATATCTTAGCATAGACGCAGGTGCCGAAATGATCACCTTCGCATTGCTGACTGTGAGGCAGTGTCCCCAAGGAGCCTCACAAGCTCATTCAGCAAGTCGGGCATCACTGCCAAAAAGATGCTGCGATAATCAGAGCCTGTGTGAGCCTCGTACAAGTGCAACACTGCTTCTAACTCCTTCCCATCAGCATCCAGAAGGAGAGGGCCCAAAATTTTGTGGCCCAAATCAAGCAGCATTACAGGCACCTCCTTGCCCTGTCTCCTTGCCAACTCCTGCAGAATGGCCAATGGTTGTGCCTGCAGACATACAACATAACATTTACGAGTTATACCCACATGCAAAGATCTAAATAAATCCCGCCCAACCAGTTCATCGTACATGAGATTTGTAGCTGCAGATTGACGTCGACTTCCACTGCAAAGAACCAAAGCCAACTACGATAGCCATTCATAAAGACATCAAAATGGAATCTTCAAAGAAAACATACGGTGCAGAGCAGCAAACAAACCTGCTGATTAGGAGCACCGCTTTCTGGGCTGGAAGCAGTGGCGGCGGCAAGAACGAGCTTTGAGAGGACTGCCGGAACAATTTCATCAAGCAAAGCTTCGCTATTTGTTCCCAACACGCACTCCGCAAACTGCTCCACGAGCTGCGGCCGAGATAGCAAGCGACTGCTCAAAAACTCGTAAAGTCCACTCTTGAAGGTGTCCACAATTGCCCATTTGGTATTTGAACTGCTTGGGCTGCAATCGACTTTTCTAGCGGCAATACTCCTTATGGCAGTTGTAATTGCCACTTGCAGCGTGCCGTCAAGGCAGTCGAGTTGCTCCACCTGCCATGGCACTTAAGTTCAATGGTCTGGTGATTCATTTCTCTCCAAACAAAAAAGCTTAAAAGATCTGATAATAATTATAATATTCTATAAAGTCGGGCAAAGCCCTCGACGACACACAACAAGAAAGCAATTTTGTTTCAAGCACAATGATCTAACTGTTCGTTAAGGGGGCAGAGCTCATCGAAATTACATACCAACATGACAAGGCACAAGAATGAAAGCTGTTGACGTTTGCCAAATGCCAGAGCCACCCCCTTAACTGCAGCGATCAGTGTTTCCCGCACTTCCAGTTGATGTTGTGAATGCAGATGGCGCTTCAGGATTCTAACAAGTGTAAGAGCAGCTACTCCTGGATCACACTCTCCCACTATTGCATCTCGCGTTTGGTTGTCAGCAGCAAGTGTGGAAGAATCTGATTCCCCTTTGAAGAGTCCTTCCAACACATGCGGCTGCACAAAATCACCAATGACAGAACTGAAAGCCATTCGGACATTTCTCTGCTGATTGACAGGAAGCGTCTCCAAACACCGCAGCCAAAACTGCCGTGTCTCCCTTATTTCCAGGGACGAGGCATGCCGCATGACCGGAGATAACGCAAGGACGGCTTCCGCCTGAACTTCAGGTGACGCTTCATCTTCAAGAAGTGACTCCAACAAGGATATCCACTGAAGGAATGGAACCAAAGTGTGCTCAGGACTTCGCCTCTCCCCGTTGACGTCAGCCTTCTCATGACTCTCATCCACAAAAGCTGGAAAACGTTCGTTAAAAGCACAGAGAGGACAGTGCAGAGCTGCCATGATCATGAAAGGGCCGACCATCAGTAGCGGCTTTGCAGTAGTGGGAGCAGATGGCATGCATCGGAGGCACATGATGCGACCCACAAGTGCAGCGACAGCCTTGCGAACTCCTTCTGATGGATGTTCTGCTAGTGGCCTGCAATGGTCCACGAAAAGCAAACCTCAAAAGAACGTAAGAAGTTCCATACTGAACAAGAACTGAAGGTGATGTGAGACGTGCAGATATCAAACTCACCGAATCATCTCTATGTAGGTCGTCAACTCCCTCCTCCCCAACCGTCGTCCAAAGTGAGGCAAAGAGACCGCTGCTGCTGCCATTACACGTGGATCTGCATCCTGAAGGCCTCGTGACAACACTTCTCGAGCCAACGTGGCAGCAGGTCCCACCAGAAGGAGGGGTGCCAGCCTCAAAGCTCGGCCCTTTATTCTTGCGAGAGCATCGCCTGCGCTTTCACTTAAAGAAATATCGAGGAGCCATGCCATGTGAAGGATTTGAGCAGCTGACATGGCATCCCATGAATCGGCAAGGAAGCTCTGCTGACTGGAAGGTAGAGTGCTGCACAGATCTGGGTCTTCACTATGCTCTTCTCTCTCAGGCGAGCGTCCTGCAGTCCCATCAAACAACCTTCCACAATAAACTCAGAAACTGAGCTCAGCACCGATCTAGTGCCTCCGTCTGGTGGGCCCACCAAGGATCGGCAGGGTTCTCTAGGGTAAGTGCCATAATTACTAGTATATGCTCAAAAGCACAGAGTTGGCCCAGAAAAGCAGGCCTCAAAAGCACGAACCCAGCATACATAGGAAACACAGAATCAGATCACTTAGTTGTATTGAATCGCTGCAGTATAGTAATGAGGTCATTCCTTCCAAAAATGACGGTCCCTCAAATACTACACTTACCCAGCAAAACGATCTTCTCCATAGACTCCACCAGAATAGCAAGTGTGGAGAGTGAAAGTGAGACTCCTTGTGGCTGGCCCCTCAGGCACGCCCACCTCATGTACTTCAATACTATGCATTCCTTGTTCCCACTGTTGCTCTGTTGCCTTGCCGACCTGCCACTCGAGTTCCGAACACGTGAACATGACTCAGGCAGACTTCATGAGGGCGGGGTGGGACAGAGCTCACCAATTTGCTCAGCCTGCTGATCCATTTCCCCACCCAGCTGAATACGAGTCTCCAGCAAAAACTCCCCTGCATTGTTTCAAATGTGCACGCCATCACTCTAAGCCCCGACAAAGAAGCATCTGCTTCGGGTTGCCGGTATGCATTCTGGTCCGGACGGAGCTGACAAATGACTTCCACAAATTCTTTATAAAGAACAGTTTCAGCCTCTTTATGTATACAAAGTTTGCTTGACTTCAAATTCTCAGACGCGATCATGGGGCAGCAATGAGGGTCATCTATATTCCCGAGTGATTCTCCCAAAGCAGCAGCTTCAGAGCCTGAGTTGGACACTTTAATGTCTGCCGACCATTTCCTCCTCTTTCCCCTCTGCAGACCTTCTCTCCCAACTGCCTTCCTTTTGTTGCTTCCTTCTTTCGACAGAACTGTAAGCTCCCCTTGGGACGCATCAATCTGAGGGGGAGCACCATTATTCAGCTCAACTTCCAACTGCCCTTGTCCTTGGTTTAAGTCCGAGCACAATGAGGTTTGGCCAGTCCGTTTGCCCTCAACAGATTCTGGGCTGTCCGTGAGGCCTAAGATAGGGTGCAGGCAAACTACCAACTGAAGACAGCGACCTAGAACCGAGCTAATCTCAGGAATATGGAGGATAGCAAAGAGTCGAGAGATCTGATTCGAATATGTTGGATAGTGTCTCAGAGTAAGCATAAACGCTTCACACAGAGCGACCTGCCAAAACGAATGGCCCCAGAACCCCGCAACAAATCACAATCCCCCGTTTTAGGAAGGGCCGCGTGCTTAACTAGGATGGACAGGATAAGACTGCAAGTCAGATGATGGGATCCAGCACGCCTACATTTTCAGTGCTAGAGACCAAAGAGCTTAAAAAATAAAAACATAAGCAAGCCGCAAGAATGCAGCAATTAATGGAAAGGGAACCTGTCAAATGAAATTCATCTTCACGGGGCCAAGGCTCAATACCTTGAGCTCGTGCGACTCTGTCATCATGACAGCTCTAGGGATAGTGTTCGCAAGGTCTTGAGCATTGTACTGTATATCACCTGGGCTGCTTATGCTATATAGACCGGTCAGGCATGAAGCTAGAGCTGCATCATACGTAGAAGTCCTGCCAGATAATGCCAGATATGACTTCCGTATGTCAATGGTAGGAGGTGATCAGGATACTGCTATTGTTCAATAGCTCAAATCACAGGTGCAAATGTTCTTCAAAAGACGACGTGCTCTCAACAGCATGACCAATACATTTGCATCTAAAAAAGAAGTGATCCCAGCAATTTAGGTGCGTAAGGAATACCTGAAGGAAGGGAGGGAATTTGTGTCACTCCTTACTTGAAGGATGGAAAGCAGTGACATTAGAATGTCTTCAGTAGGAATCGTTTCAGGATCAAGCACTGAGATGGTTGTTTGAATCATGTCAAAACACGCCTGCGGAGACGGCTCGCTTCTAATGAGCGATACATCCATAGTGAACACGAAATTGACCCGACAAAATGAAACATCATACAGTACAAGATGCTCTTCAGACTATTTTTTTAGCAACACTGGAGTTCATCAACGGCAAGCTGGATGTGCTCTCTGTCGCATACCATTTGGCCCAAATTGTTTTGTCAACTTACTTGGTGAATGGCCGCGTTCCCATAGCAAAGCAACGAAGCCAAAGTTGGCAGAAATGATGCTGGCAAAAGGGCTGATATTCGCCAGCTTCCCAGCCTCAACATATGGCAAAGAAGACGGACCATCCACTCCGCTAATGGCTGCCACCTGGTATTCCCAGTAGCATCAATGGCTATTCCTTCAGCCTCAGCACGCCTTATGCCGCTTGCAGCGTGTCCATTCTCTGCCTCAGCTGTCGTTTTGTCGCTTCCGGCCAAGCCATCTAAGCCTTCATTAAAAAACTGAAAAGTTTCCCGAAATGCGGTTATTGTTACTGTGGTTGAGCTTGTGAAGGCCGTGGGGGAATCAAAGAACGAACCAACGGAAACCAAATCTGTAAAAAAAACAAAAACGACCCCAGAGTAAGATGACATCATGCGAAGCCGTGCGCTGCTTGTTTGTTTGTTTGTTTGTTTAGACTACTTCTGCTTGTAGTATTGTTCGGGAACCAATCAGTGGCAAAAAAGAATGCAATACTCCCCAGATGCACTAGCATCTTTGCACTTTACTTCTGTAGACAATCATCCAAGGTATTCCTTACCTTCTAAGAGCGATACGATTCCCCTGACGCACGAGCTGAAGGCTTTTTTGTCTCCTTGATACAGAAGGGACGTTAAGGAAGCAAGCGTTTCAAAGAGGGCGTTTCCACGGTTTCTGAGACAACAGAAATATCCGTTTAAAACAAACAAAGGCAGGCACTCCGGATATAACAAGGTATGGTGCACTTGTAGGATGTAAAATCATGAAACATTCAAGGAGCGTACTGCTTGAAGTGGAACATTTGCATCGCAACAAGCAAGTTCACTTTTCATCAAGACTCTTGTAAATGATATATGCACGAGTCTCGAGCACAGTAGATTCGGCTTTGCTAGTACATAAATGGCAGAGCTCAGTGGGAATGCTTTATATCAAGATTCACGGTAACTCACTGCAGCTCTGGCTCTGCGAACAAGGGAACGATTCGCCCAATAAGAGGCAGTATTGCTCCACCTTTCCCGTTATGAAATACACCGGGTAAGCAGTTTGCCACGTGAGTAAGCAGCTTCAAGATGGCCAGGAGTTCCTTTACTGCAAGAAAGAAGCTCTGTTTTACTTCAGCGCTTTGCTCTACTACAGCAGAGAAACATTTCTTGCTGCAAATCTCTTGTTATTACGGCTGCTTCCCTGTCCAACTTCCATGAGCGCTTGGTGCACTTCGAATTTTCCTTCTCATAATTATTAGTCCATCGTAACGAATTTCCAGACGAAAGTCCAGATGAAAAGTCCAGTCCAGAAGTCCAGACTTTCCAGATGAAAGTTTTTCTCTCTGTGTAATTTCCAGACTTTGCTACTGTCTATTTAACTTTTAAGCATGGATCAAGTGCTGGCTTGACAAGCGTAATTCGGAAGGCAATTGAGCAGAAAGCACTAGTACATTCTTTACACCAAACCCGCACATGTAGATCATAACCGAAATCCTCACATGTCAGGAATGTCGTGATCTAGGTTAGTATAGTGCTCGAGTCTGCTTGAGAATTAACTCTTTAAGTTTTATAACTAAATTGCATCAAAATGCATTCGTATTTCTGCAAGTTGGACAACAGCGGCGCCAAAAGGTTTCAATGGCAGAACACGTCATGATGATCATTTTGTAAGACCAGTTGTGAAGTGAAATAGACACCACCTCGCTCTTATCTTCCGTCATTCGAATAATCACCTCTGAGGTCATTAGACTCAAGAGTACAATTATTCGCTTGTCTATAGAAGTTGACGGCGCAAAACGAGCATCGTGGAAAAGAGCTTACTTTGCGAGGGAGAGAAATAATCGTGAACAAGATTGGGTAGAACAGCCCTGAACCTCACTTCCACATCGTCTCCGTCTTTAGAGGGAGCACTCTCTGGAGATCCATGACTGCCGCTCGCTATTCGTTCACCCAAGTCCTGCAACAAGACGGAAAGCTCAGCCGCCATAGCTAGCTAAACTCCGATTGCGCAGTGGACCACTCTGCCTTCTTCCTTCTTCCTCCTTTCTTAATCAGTACTCTTGGCACGATGGCCCAGCCTGGGGCCAGCTTGCGCAGACATCGCCATCTTTGACGAAGCTGCAAAGCGCACACATGCCATGGGCGGGAAATGCGAGTTTCGACTTCCCGCCTTCACAGTTCATACTTCATAAAGTTGAGAAATGAGGGAAGTGGCATTGATCGCACGATGGCGAGGCCATCAAATGTGCATGGACAAAATCATCATGGGGAACCACGAGGACCTGGTCGCAAAGGAGCTAAGGACAAAGAAAAATGCTGGAAGCTGAAAGCTACTCCTAGGCTCAACAACGCAACGGGTTCAAGCGCCCCACCGCGGCACACTACAGTGCAGGCACGCTTTTGAACATTAAGAGAAGGAAATGATACAGACGCCCCATTTTTTGGATATCCGCGCCCCCTTTCGGGAAAATTTGTACTTACATTTTGGCTAATCACGTCCCCCCCCCCTTGGATCTTTCGGGAGGAGAGATCTTGTAGACAATCGGACCCCGCGCCTCGCGCGCAGGATCCGACCGTGCACCGACGTACGGCGCCACGCCGCGATTGTCTTCAGTAAGCAGTCCTCATATTTTCCACCCTGTACAATGCGTCCCCAGGGGGTCCTCGTCATATTTTCCACCTGGTTTCGGCGAATACCGGGCGAAAATATTGTTTTTGGCAAATAGAAGGTCCGTGTTACCAATAGGCGAGCGGCATTATGTTAGTGTTCATGTAGGTTCGTGCGTATCGTATCGTATCGTTTGTTGTCATATCGTACCGCGTCGTACCGTATCGACTACTACAGCTTGTACGGCTAGTACGAATAGTACCGTATCTGGTCGTATCGTATCGTATTGAAACCAAACAGAAGGGGAAAAGAGCGAGCGCCTCTTACGGCGGCACGTGCGGGGAGATTAGGTGAGTTTTGCGTAAGCCCGTAACGGCTAGTACAGCTAGTACGGCTAGTACGGGTTTTAGGATTTTTATGGTTTTAAGGGTTTTTAGGGTACGGATAGTATGAATAGTACGGTAACACAAAGTTACCGTACAAAAAGGTGGTTTCAGCAAAATCGGTGCGAATTTATTGGTGACGCACTGTTGAAGGTGGAAAATTTCAAATATGACGAGGACCCCCTGTAGTACAAATAGTACGAATAGTACGGCAAACACAGAGTTACCGTACAAAAAGGTGGTTTCGGCAAAATCGGGGCGAATTTCTTGGGGACGCATTGTACAGGGTGGAAAATATGAGGACTGCTTACTGAAGACAATCGCGGCGTGGCGCCGTACGTCGGTGCACGGTCGGATCCTGCGCGCGAGGCGCGGGGTCCGATTGTCTACGAGATCTCTCCTCCCGAAAGATCCAAGGGGGGCGGGGGGGGGGGCGTGATTAGCCAAAATGAAAGTACAGTACAAATTTTCCCGAAAGGGGGCGCGGATATCCAAAAAGTGGGGCGGCTTTATCATTTTCCCAAGAGAATCATTATTTTGAAGATCTCAATTTTTTTAACTGGTTCGAGTATCGAAGTCCAGTTCCAAATGTGATTCACTTGAACGGTTCTGTTACTGAGCTGCATCGAGTTCCGCAGGGAGCGCCGTTAGGGTTGAGGGCCCCTCTCTTCTTCGATAAGAGGTCGTTCGCTTCGAAACCTTGACAACGTTACTTGATCTTATCTGAGCGTGCTCTGCCTTGGCATTGAGCGCGCGGTGACGACTACCTGCAAAGGCCAGCTCTTTGATATTTCAGAGCGATGCGGCTGTGTGCGGGTTTTTCGGATTTGGTTGTTTTCTCTGGACTTCTTGCATGCGTATCAATGGCAAGCTGTTGGTGCAGGTGGATGAATGTCTAGCAGGAAGTGGGAGCGATGATGATGAAAAATAAAAACTTGATCTTAGATTTGAGAGTCTCATCACTGCAGCGCTTGCATCTGTTGCCCTTTTCAAAAGCTGGCAGCGGGGCGGCGTTGTTGTGGTGGGCGCATGAAATATTGCCTTACTCAACTGAGCAATTTCCACTTTCTTTCTAGCTGTTTCCGCTTTCTGGCATTGATAACTGCTGCTCTGCGTGTGTCGGATGTGCCGAGTATGTCTTGTAAGGGGAAATGATGATATTGTGCAGGTACTGCTTACATGGAAGCTCGGCAGGGAGAGGTGCAGTTTGGTTTTGCCATTGCACCATCTCTGTTGTGGATTCTGACTGAGGAAACTATTTATTTTCTGATTCCCTTTGTTTGGCCATATTATGTGCTTTCATCGGATGGTTCTTTTGTTTCAGACAAAGTAGCAGAGTAGTAGTCTTTGCATTCTTTGGCCTCTGCTGTTGTCAGCTTGACAAGATCCCTTTAATTTGCTGCTTTGCTCTCGAGTTTTACATGCTTCTTTTGTTAGCAGGCGACTTTTGACTGGGTTGAAATGATGGCTGTTTTTCTTGTTAGTGGAGTAGCACCCTGGGACTAGTCATTGGGTTTTCTTTCGTGTTCGTTTTATCTGTTATAAGTCAATCATCTACTGGTTTCTTGTATTGTTTATCGTATAGGTCTCATGTGTGCACACGAAGGAGAGTTGGAAAATTGAACGCTTGTGACATATTGCCTAGGATTGAGGGCCAGGCTGAAGTTTGGACGAGGGTTAGGGTTGCTCAAATTGCTCTCGCCCTTTCTATGAGATGGAGTGTTGATGCAAATGCATGGAATGGAATGCATCAAGATAGGCAGACTCCCAGTATAACCAACGGACCCTCACAAACATAGAGATGATTTCGATGTACTGAAACTCTTCATCCGATATATTCTCCATTCATCTGAAGTTCTATCGAACTTACGTAGATAGGCTCTTAATCCTAACCATATCAAACAACCCACATCATACGCGGATTCTAGTCAACAGTTGTCGGGACAAGGAGATCTTTATTGAAAGAGAAGTAAATACAAATTTTCTGAATTCTGCTGATCCACTATCTGATCTACCATACTTGCAGCCACGAGTAGTCGTCTAAGTGGCTATCTGTGCTTGTGTTCATCAAAGTTTCGTTCCGCACGCTATTCATAGACCGTCTCTCCCGCCTCTCCTGAACCCTGCTACACAAAAGCCACCATGTAAGTGCGATGTCAAAAAGCATCACCAGAAGACCGGCTAGCGACAGCAAGACGAATCCGACAATCTAGATTTCACAGCCTCATCTTAATGACACGACGAGGTTGAGCGAGCAGTCGAGGGCCGAAAATAGTGCTTTGTGCATATTCATTGGCGTCAATCGTAGACAGTTTGGTTTTCCACTACGACAAGCAAAAACATCCGTAAATTTGACATCGAGATAATAATTCAAACTTGTGACTTTTTTCTGAGTCTGATTCCTCTGTCATTTTAGAAGCTTTGTAGACTCTGTTCCGCGCACCACCATGATAGTATCCATACTATGGTGGTAGAGTCGTGCCACTTCTCAAACATTGGAAGGCTGGTCTTGTGAGGTATGGAGAAATGGAGTGCGAAAGTTCTAGTTTCAATTTTCATACATTGGTGGGTATTTAGTTCTTTTCTCCATTTTAAGAAATAAAGAGAATTTGATAGTGTTAAGCGAGTCGATTCAGATCCCACTCATGTGCTGAAAGCGAGGTGTTGCTAGCAAGCACGTTTGAGGCAGCTGCAATCTGCGTGCAAGGTCGGGAGCAAAACGCATACAGTCTAATCACGTTATAGTGACTGTGTCGGTCCCCACACATTTGTGTCACTATATCGGTAATGACCCGTTTGTCATTTCACATTTATAGTAACAATGTTAGTACATATGTTTTTGCGGTATACCCGTACGACTTTGATACCGTACATTGTACTTTTTGGGCAGTCGTCACGAGGGTAGGTGTGTACGAACCCTAGTGAGCATGTGTACGGACAAATTGATATGTACGGTCAAGGCGATATTTGACGATATTAGTCGATAATGTGTACGGTCGTAATATATTTGTAACGCATATTCAAATACGTGGGTGGATAATATCGACATTTTGAATATATAGTAACAATTAGGGTTTTTCAACGTCATTATATCCGTAATGGCGTCACTACTGGCGCTGGATATGCAGTGGTGCAATTCCGTTCCCGGAAAAAAAGTCAGTATATCCATGCTGTTCTTATAAACAGTGTCACTATAACGTGATTAGACTGTACTCTAACTTGGAGTTTCACAAAAGCTCAAACGCACTCCTGCAATCTGCGTATGATCGTTTTTTAGCTCACAGTTGAGGAAGCAGAGTTACCTATGTAGGCAAGACGCATAGGCAGAGATAAAAAACCTCTTCGCCTTGGATGACTTTACAAAAGTTTTTTTCTTTTCAAATCTACCGTGATGCAGGCACATAACATCACAAAAACCACAACATTGCCATGCTGAATTACTATTTCATCCTTCCTTCCCATGCGTTTATGCCTAGTGTAGACCGGAGAGAGAGTGGCATGCCGACAGTACCTACATTAGTTTTCAAACAAGCTCTCCGAATCCAATGCCAATGCATTCTTCAGAATGAACGGAGAGCCACTGCCCTCGCCTCATCTTTCCTGCCGTCGGTCGCTGCGAGTCTGCAGGCAGGCTGCCACCCTGCAAGGCTGCAACCCTAATTTGGCTCATTTTTTTTTTGGGGGGGGCCTGTCGGTACCTTTGTTTCATTTTCGAAGGGATGCGCGTCCTCCACATCTCGCTTCTCTCGCTGCGGTGCGATCCTGCTCGCCATGGCATCTCTTCGTTCGCGCCCTCCTGCCGCCCATGTCTACCTCACACCTCCTCGGGAGGGAACCGCCGCTTGAAGCGCATGAACAATTTGCACGGAGTCAGTATGGCGTCAGCGGAGAGTCCTGCAGAGACGAAGAAAGGTGCGAGCTTTTGCTACCTTTTCTCCATATCCCTGAAGTTGTGATGGAAGCGCCAGACTGGGAAGGCTGGCGTTCGTACACATGATTATGGATTTGTTGATGGCGAATTTATTATGAAACCACGATTTTGATATGCTTACGAACATTATTAGTTCGCACGAGAGCATCGATGGGTGCTTATTATCCAAACTGGACTTTCCTCGCCTTATAGGACTTCTGACGTTTTCACACAATTCAAATGACTCATTGAGTTCTAGGTACACCTGATTTGTATCACCTAAATACCTTATCCGCATTGCCATGCAAAGACTAGCCGGGTGCGCATGCTCATTTTCGACTGTTGCCGAAGGTGAAGGATGCAGGAAAGGTTGTGGTCGTTACAGGCGTCACAAAGGGCTTAGGTAGAGCTCTCGCTGTGGAATTAGCTTCTCGAGGCCATACGGTTGCCGGCTGTGGCCGTTCTGAGGAAAAGCTGCAGTCCCTGAGTGCAACTCTTGGAGCTGGCCATTTCTTTGCGCGAGCCGATGTTGTAAGTGCTGTCAACACTACGGCCTTAAGATTTTCTTGTCTAAAATTTGAAGAAGCTGCTTATGTGCCTAAGTTGTCGCCATTTAGAGGACGCTGCAGGCTGGCTGGCGGGGCACAGGCTTCCAATTCTAGTGTCCAAGCTTTCGCAGCTTCTGTGCAAGAAATATTCGGAGCGCCCGACATTCTTGGTCGGTAGTGGCTTCCTCGGTGATGGGAGTGGACCTGTTACTTAGCCTTCACTTTTCTTGCAAATTATGTTAAAACTGCAAGCTTGCAGATGGTTTGCCCCGCATCTTCAGTCTTTCCCGTCACGGGTTTCTTGATGGTTTGTAGTATGTCGAAATAACTCGAGGAATATGGATTAAGTTACTTGAATTGGCCTTACGGCTGAGTAATTGACGAGCTATAGTCATTCGAAAGTGAACATGAACTTCTTTTCCAGTAACAGATCCATTCTTTTTCCTGTCAGAAATTACTATCAAGTTTAGCAACCTGTTCGATTTTGTATCGGCTCCTGCATTTTGTCACCGAGAGATTCAGCACGCATTTTCTTAACGGCCAATTTGAATTCCAAATGGTTCTGATTTTCTCTTTCCATTTCTTTTTAGATTAGTCATGTAGTTAATTGCTTACGCGTACCTCCCTACAACAGTCCTCTTAGATATCAAGTTTGCCCCTTCAGAGTGATTCAGTCACAAGCAGCCTAATAACGACCTTCGCCCTAGGATGAACTTCATGGACTGAACGTTCCTATATGGTGGCTTCTGTGGCAGTTAACTGTGCGGGGCAAATAAATCCCAATGCTCGCCTTTGGGATGTTCCTCCAGAAATATTCGATACTGTGGTGGATGTGAATTTGAAGGGCAGTGCCAATGTCATTCGACACTTTGTTCCGCAAATGATTGCTCGCCACACGGGTGTTATCGTCAATTTTTCCTCTGGGTGGGGTCGATCAGCAGCAGCAGAGGTTGGTGCTACTCACAGCGGATGAGCCAAACATGTGCAGTGTGGTCACTTAGATGTTAGGAATGCCATGAAAGTATAGGACCCTCGCGGTGAATGGCTGACTGTCTGTCTGCTCTGACACTAGGAAAGGCCTTATGTAATGCAGGTGGGTCCGTACTGTGCCACAAAATGGGCCATTGAGGGCCTTACAAAATCCTTAGCGAAGGAGCTCCCTCCTGGTCTTATTGCTGTTGCCCTGAACCCTGGAGTGGTGAACACCGATATGCTCCAAAGCTGCTTTGGAGCTTCTGCAGCTATGTATGCAACACCAGAAGCGTGGTGAGTCATCGGTAGAGCACATTTGGAAGTCCGTAGCTCCTTAGTAGAAGGGAGCTTAGAATGCTTTTTGAAGATGTGGATTCATTGTTGTTTGTTTTTTTGTTAGATGACCCTTTGTTTCTGAAAGTACATTTGCGTCGATCGTTTAGAACATCTTCACATCCCATCGTGCTGACTTAGCGGCATGGGGTTGCAGGGCTCCGCACTGCGCATCCCTCATTCTGAGCATATCTCAAGGGGACAATGGCGCTTCTTTGACAGTCGTGTGAGCTGTTTGCATTCATATCATGTGTCCAACCTTGTTATGTTCTTGCTGATGGTGTACACCAAGCAGTGGGTGTGCTCTGCTCTGAGAATAGAGTTCGTTGGAAGAGTTTAAAAAATGATCGGCACCATGGTGGTGCAAGTCTGTTCGGAGGGATCAATCGGCTATCACTGCTTCAAGAGGGTGAAGGCTGTAACTTCAAAGTTTACGTTGAAAGTAATCCTGCTATTGTCAGAGAAAGGTAGCGAAAAGTTCAGTGTCTTCCAGATCCTTAGAATGTAGGAATGCAGTTTAGCTTGCTAATTCATTTATCAGATAAACTTGCCATGTTTGGTCGTAAGGGGCACTTGTTGGCGTGAATTAGTAGAAACCACTTTTTTTTTCCTACTCTGTACAATATCTGGAGCAGCTTCGATTTAATGTGTAGTGGTGCTTATGTTGAGTGCAGCACATGAAGCGCCTTTGATGCCTTTTGATGTCAACATAGGATTCCTCTTTTGTCAACAGGAAGTATGAAAAATCAAGAAACAGGACACGTTCAGGTCACCTCTTCTCGAGCTGTCTAAAATTGCAACAGCCTGGCATTATGCTTCTTGCACAATGGCTTAAGAAAGTCGCTATTGCAATACATGGAATAACGAAACTCTGGTTTTGAAAAGTGAAGACTACAATTAGATATTTTTGTACGTATTTCACCCAGTTGTAGTGCGAAAAAGCCACTCACAAGATTGCTTCTCACTCAAGAGAGCATGCACTCCTAATGTGCGTCACCTAATCATTCCCATCCTTACAGGCAGAAACTCTTTACAATGCAGGCTCAGAATATAAGACTGCCAGACGACGCTATACAAAGGAAAGAGAAAACTGTCACTGAGAGTACGTTGACCTTGATATTCACGCTGGGCATGCAAACAGTGCAAGAGTAGTCCCTGATCCGAATAATTCGGAAGCAGCCCGGTGAAACAATCTTGCTTCATCCATCAATCCATCTGGAGTGTGGCCTCAGTGCAGTTTGCATCTCTACAGGCAAAGTCATGGCAACTACTGAAACTTCTTAAATCACCACCAAATTTTGGGTGCCATCAGGATGGCTAGTCGGCAGACCTCTGTGCGGCGGCGGGAGAGAAATACAGAGAGATGTCGATCGCGTGTAGGCCTGAATTGTATGCGAGAGTACATGCGGGGAAATGAACTAGGAGTCTGGAGGCCCCGGAAGTATCACGGACAGCAGGAGAGGAGAAGAAGGGAGGGAGGGCGCAGGGAGGCGATAGACTGGAGAGGGTTGAGAGAGAAATAAAGAGAGGTAAATGTGAACCAACGGAAAAAAAATCCGGGAGAAAGGAGTGAGAAAGGAAGGGAAAAGGAAGCACGCGAAAAGGGGGGCAGAGAGAAGTGGGGGGGACAAGGGGTGACTAGCAAGACACTTGGAAAACGAAATTGAAATTTATTGTCCTGCTCACGTTTAATTGAACCTTGTTGATGCCAAGCTGTTGTCTGTTTGAGCTCTTTATATAAAACCATGGTGATCATCATTATCAGAAAACTGATGACAAATTACCTCCTTCCCAGGGCCGGGGAGACAAAGCGACCGATTGCACAACAGAGCGTTACCTGAGCCAGTTGTGACGCCAATAGCTACCACAATTTTTTTCCCATCTTCCCCCCTCCAGCAACAGCCGAATAGCATGCGCATCCAGCTAGTCCTAGCATGAGCCATGTAAAGAGTGTAAGAACCTGCAGAAGACTTCCGAGGCGAGGAAAGTCCAGAATTGACTAATAGGCATCTTGCGATGCCCTCAGGTGACCTAAAATGCATAATGTCGTAAAAAAATCAAAACCCTGAATTTCACCTTCAGGGTGCCTTCACCACATCCACGATCATATTTGGTGCGAGTGCCAGCCTCCCAGTCTGGTGCTTCCTTCACAACTTCAAAGAGATAAAGAAAAAGCAGCAAAAGTTCGCACCTTCATTCATCTCTCCAGGACTGTCTGTTGACGCCGTGTTGACTGTCTCAGTGCCTGCAAGTCGTTCATGCGCTTCAACGGCGGCTCCCTCCCGGCGAGGCGTGCAGGGGAGATAGACGGGGCGGCAGGAGGGCGCGAAAGAAGAGATGCCATGGGGCGCAGGGTCGCACCGGAGAGAGAGGAGAGAGAGGAGAGAGATGTGGAGGGCGGGCATCCTCTCGAAAGGGAAACGCACCGGCAATGGTCAAGTTAGGCTTGAAGGCTTGCAGTCTGCGGGCCTGCGCTGACGGGAGGAAACATGGGCCAATGCCAATTCACATTGCTATTTTAACGCTGCTTCATTCGGGAAGTTAGTTTGTAAACTAGTCTACCGACTGTTGGTTGCTCTACCTGCATTTCGGTGCACATTGCAAGAAGAATGGAGCATTGTGCATAGCAATGTTTGATTTGTCTTTGATGTGAACCTTCCACATACTACATGCACGAGTATCTTTCTACCTCTTTCACACCCCACAGGACCGATCTTCGACATTAGAATTGTAAACCGAGTAGAATGGGCAGTGCCTTTATAGAGTTGTGAGCCCCGAAAGCTCACATTCGCGCTCCCTTTATTGAACATGTGAAGGTTCCGTACGGTACGCCGCCGTCATGCAGATAGCGTTAAGTGACTGCTTGACCGGCGGCCATGCATGTCCTGCATGGCGAGCAAGAAGGCGGAGCATTGTGCAGGCCTTGCTGGATCTCTGATAAAATGACTGAAGACCGGTCATCCCAGGGCTGTGTTGCAGGCGAGCGGCAAGTGCTGGTGCTCGCAAGTCTAGAAAGAGCTCGAACCTTCTCACGCTTGCAATAATGCAGAAGGAAATTAAGTGCACCGAGTGTACGAGGATTTTTAGAGGCAAGGTGGACTATCAGCAGCATCGTGCTGCTACTCACGGTGCTGTAAAGGGAAGGCAGGAACGAAAATGTTCGTTTTGTTCGAGGATTTTTAAGAGCGACGTCAGCTATAAGCAGCACTTAGATGCTAGTCACCCGCGAAAAAAATCTCCCGATCTGAAGCTGCAAACGGCGACCGTGAATCCTCCAGCAAGGTTGCCAGCTGCCATACCAAGGGGGCAGTCTCCAGCAAATAATCAGGTGAGCACTTTCCCAGGTTTTATTCGAAGGCTTTACGCTATTGGTAAATTTACTTTGTCAAGGTTCAAGGCAGTGCCTAGTCGTTTCCTGTCTTCCGTTGCTCAAATGGCGCCATATTTTAAATCTCGAGTCTTTTAGTGGGATTTACAAATTTGTTCGTTATCCATTGATGCCCATGCCTTTCTTTTGCACGATTAATGACATACCGGGAAACTGGCTATGTGAGACAGGCGGTAAAACTTGTTTGTAAAATATGTGGAAAGGGTGCTTTTAAGAAGGATGAAGATCGTCTTCTGCACGAGCTGATGAGCCATGCAGGTTGGAAGCACTTTCCAATTTGGAAACGCTTTGCCTTAAAACATATTGGGTCATGTGATTGGTTTGAAGCACATGGGTTGGAGCGTATGAAACAGTTTTTTTAGCTTGAGGTATGATCAGCGTTAAGCAGTTAGCTAAGTCTTGTAAGGTCGCAATTTGCAGTACGTCGTTGTTCGGTGCCTTGACTATCCCCGCGCGATAATTGCATGCCTTAGTGTTGCTGGTTTTGCTCTTGCCTCTGTTACTGCTGATCGTGTTATTTTTTTTTCCTATTGGCAGTTGCGGCAGTTGCAGATAACGATGAAATGCGGACTAAGATAGAGCTTGAGTTCAGGCTGTCTTGGCTGGAGCGAAATCTTCGACCTGAAAAAGTGGAACAAATCTTACGAGTGAACACGGCAGTAAAATCAACTGCAGCCTTCGAGCAGTATCGGAAAAGTGTCGAGGCGGAAGGCATTTCAGGAAGTGACGTGAGAGTATATCACGGCACGACGCTGACATGCGATCTCGGAATTAACGGGAATTCAACCGTTTGTAACAGAATTTCGTGCAACCTTTGCAACATCATCAAATCGGGATTCAAGACTAAGAAGGCCAATCGCCAATCGTTTTTACGATTTGGTTACGGAATCTACACGACTATGACCCCAAGCAAGGCGCATCATTACAGTAGAGGAAGTGAAGGTGGGCTCGGGGCAGGCAGGCGCGCCCTATTGCTTTGCAGAGTCATTGTCGGTAAGGCGTTTTACACGACAAAGAACATGCCTGAACTTACTCGACCGCCGGAGGGTTACCATTCAGTAGTGGGTACACCAGGCGAGAATTTGCAGTTTGGTGAAGTTGTCGTGTACGATCCAAGGGCGATAGTTTTAGAATTCATCATCATATATACATACAGATAGAAATCTAGGACAAGGGAATGGATAGCTTAACTTGCGTTTGTGGAGGTGCCTGTTAGTCCGATCATTTGCACCGATTCAGATGACTAATACAAAATATTGTATTCGTTCTCTGAATCGGCAGTTTTGATAAGAATGCACATTTCAGACCTCAGCCTGAACATCGCCTCTCATCTGACGTGTTTTTTATTTTTGTTTCCTTTTGAGTGAAATGGCTTGCTGTTTTGCATATCGAGCATGTCAAATAATAGCATATTCAATTGAACGAAAGCAGGCCACTTCTAGGATATATTCACATGGCATTTTCAACATTAATTCCACAGCGTCAAGTGTGCATGGACTGGCCCTGCCCTTTTCCTGCTCCAAAATGCAATTTAAGCATTGGAATAGCTGCTGGTAGAGACCTAAGCCCCTTCTCCCGGAGGAGGCCGTTGACGGCCATCCGGAATAGCAATAAGTGACATTGGCTTGGAAGGCCGAATGTACGGCACATCACATATGTAGTAGCCCTTCCTCTCTAACTGAATGATCTCCCCCTTCTTTAAATTCCGCATGTTAGCATCTCCAATTGCCGAAATTTCCCACCGTGTTTTGGAATTCAATACCGTTGTGAAATCGTCATCCTCTTCCAGCTGCACATCCGATCACCAAACCCCATCAGTCCCCCCTCTTCTCATCCCCTTTTCTCCATAGACCTCAGCCTTCATCTCGTACCAACACTAACCGCAAACCTGAATAAAACCTGTTGAAATGGGAAACAAGGGAACCAAAGGACAAGAACAGGCCCATCCACCTAAATCCCGTTTATGTAGAAAAAAATCCAGACACAAAAGTTGAGCTTTCACCATCCTCTTCTCACCTTCTTCTTCGTAATCAGATGATCAAGCTCCACCAGAGTAAGTGGCACCAACTCCTCAATCTCTGGCAACCACGTGAGCTTCAGCTTCGTAGTCTTCACCGAACCTTCAAGATGCAGTTGTCCCTCCAACCCCACCACTCTCCCCATATCATCCTTCACAACCTTCTCCACAAATGCATTCCCCCAGTCCATCAGAGTCACCTCCTCCCCTTCACTAACGGCTGCTGCGTCGGCTTGGTCAAGCCAAATCCTTCGAGTGAACGATGTTGCCTTTTTTCCCGCCGGCTCGTACTTTTTGTGGCGAGGAATGATGCGAACAAAAGGCTCCGCCGGTCCGTCCTTAAGGAAGAAGAGGACTCGCCCTTGGGAGAGAACAGCGGTGTGGCGAGGGCAGATGGGGTCGATCACTTTCTTGTTCATGGTCCACAGCTTGTCCCATTCCATCAGGTTCAGGTTCTTAGAGGCGCCCTGCAGCCCATGGGCAGTCCCAAAAGATTGCTCTAAGGGTGGGCAACATCAATGGAATAGTGTGGAGGAACAGTGAACTAAGGACTGCAAAAAACAAAGTATGCACTCAAGAATCCAGCTGTGGCACATGAGACTAACAAGGTGAAGACAAAAGGTCTAAGGAGACGAAGAGAGAGAGGAACAGTGGGCCGAACCTACACACTGTCTGGCAACGAACTAACTGCTGGCAAGAGTCTTGTTTGCACGTCACAAGTAAACTTTTATAGAATATAAAAGGATCATTCAAGAAACCAACCGAGCGTTCTTCTCCAACTTCTTCTCTCGTTTGCAAAAATCGCATATTACACTCTCCGGAAAAGCGCGTACACCGTCACAAAACGTTTCAATAGCTCTAAAAGCATTTGCACGAAAAACAGACCCTTGGCAACCAGCAGATTGCTCAAACTTCTCCATATCTCCCACCTGAGACAGAATAAACTGCTTCAGGGCTTCCACAGTGAGCCCCCTCCGCAAGATGCCCTGCACCGTTGGGAAGCGCGGATCGTTCCATCCCTCCACTTTGCCGGTATCGACAAACCATGCGAGCTTGCGTTTAGAAAGGAGAGTGTATTGGAAATTGAGTCGGCTGAAATCATAAATGTGAACCTTTCGCAGACCCATGTCCTGTTGCCCCACCCAGAGTACATTCAAAGCAGCATTGGCAGGTGCCCATATTTACTCTCAAAAAACATAACGGTACAAATTCATTAACGGATGCTTCCAAAAGTCCAAGGAAATCACACGCTCCTGCCATGTAAAAAGCAGAAGTTAGGCAAATGGTGCAAGCTCCGTCCTTTCCTTGAGAAGCAAAAGTTTCTCTATAATTTGCGTATTTCATTCCATCACAATTCCCACAGTTTTTGTAAAGGTCCGTGCCTTAGGGACACTCTTCTAATTGGATCGTTAGGAGTAGGATAGAACTTGAGTCTTGCTTGTCAAGAAAAGTAAGCATGGATGCACAACTCGCCACGGAAGTCAGCAAAGCCATCAGTGAGGAAATAGTTTGATTCTGAACACTCACACACCTCCATTATGCGCATGTATTGCTCGTTTCGGTCATGATATTCGCTTGATCGCAATGCATGGGTAACCCCTTCTATAGAGTCCACATATGGGCAGGCAAAGTCGTAAGTAGGATAAGCTTTATACTTATTTCCGACACGGTGATGAGGAGTAGGATTGCAGCGATAGTATACAGGATCCCTCATGGTGCCGTTCACACTCTGCATATCCAGTTTGCCTCTCAGGCAGCATTCTATCCCCCTCGCACTCCCTGCAAGCATTTCACGCCACAGGCTAAGGTTCTGTTCCACTGTATTGGTCCGGTTCTTGGATTCAATGCACTTCATCCTCTCATTGCGCATTTGCTCCAATGGAGTGTCATCAACGTAAGCTTTTCCTTCCTTGATCAGCTTTTCTGCCATAACCTGCAGGGGAAAAACTCTCTCAACAGGGGAAGAGTTAGTACAAGAACGGCCAGTGGGCAGCAAAGTGGGACAGTCTTCTCAGATTTTTTAACCAGGGGGAAACAATTTTTACTTGAGAAGTGAAGACTACAGTAAGAAAAGTAGTTACAGAAGGTCCTTGGCCACTTCAGCTATAGTACGGTACCGTTGATTTCACAAAAGCTCACGGCGATATCATGTTTCGATAACGCATGCTTTCAAAGAAACGTTCTCTCAGAAGGTAAACCGTCTCACTCACCTGAAGTTCATCAAAATAATCTGACGTGTAAGTGATCTTCTCTCCCTTCACCCCCAGTGTTTCAAGGTCTGCCAAGATGCTTTCCACAAACTCATCCTTCTCCTTTGATGGGTTTGTGTCGTCAAACCGAATCAATAATTTTCCTTTGTATTTCTCTGCAAAAAATTGGTTCATCAGTGCCGCCTTTGCGTGTCCGATGTGCAGATACCCACTTGGCTCTGGTGGAAATCGTGTGCACACCTGCCCCTCTACTGCTTCTGGGAGGTCGATTTCAGCAGGCCCTTCGACCCTTTCATTGCCCTTCTTCTCTCCCCCCTTCCCTCCGCCCGCTCCCTTTTCCTGGGTTTTCCCTCCTCCCGGCTTTGCCCCAGCATCGTTCACCTTTGCGCTTCTTTCTCCTCTCGCCGCGCCTTTCTTAACCTTGCCAAACTCATCGACAACGACTCTTAAAGTAGGAGCTGTTGCGAAGGTGGTGTTGTACCAGCGAATAAGATTGGGAAACTTGGGAGTGGGAGACTTGCGCAAGTCGTCCCACCTTTGGCCTGTGGCTGCTCATTGATGACATTAAAGGATGCACCATAAGACACATGCGAGGAATGTGAGATAGTCAGGCATGTGGACACAGGGAAGCTGAGAATGAAACATCGCATGCTGGGCTGCTGGATCAGATAAGGTTAGATGGCAAATGAGGGCATAATTTCACCAGCTACAAGTATTTGAGGAAGTGTTTTTCCGTTCCAAAGGCTCCTACGAGATAATTTTGTACGGTCTAGTATGCATTTGTGAAGAAGTACAGGTAAATTATAGTGGGTTCAGAACCAACGCAACCTTACTTTAAGCATAACGATGAAGGTAAGTGCATGTGGATCACTCTTTTAAGTTTATTACTTGACCGTGAAGAGAGATTAGCAATTTGTTAGAGTACCTAGGAAAAGCCCGCCGGGAAAACTCGAAGCTAATCACACTTGCACGGCTCCGCCATGCTTCATTCTTAATTTACTCCCATGGTCTCTTCTCTTCGACAATGTTTTTCCTGTTGGTTGGGAAAGCTTTACACATCACGACGCTATGCAATTCATTCCCATGCCTTACGTGATGATGGTTGCTTTCCCGACGTCTAGTGGTTAAACAATCTTCTATAAGCCTCTAAAGTAAGCTTTAAACGCTTTATAAAATCAGGAAAAAAATCTTTATTCTGAAGAAAGTTAATACCTGTCAAACTGGTCCACACGGCCACATCGGCAATGCTCAAGTCGTAGCCAACTAGAAACGTCCTCAACAGAAGGTATGAATCAATGTATGAACACGCTTGGTCGAACTCCGCACCGTTTGCCAAAATGGGGGCATATTCAATCCACTCATCAATCTACTTCCCACCCATCATCTTGAAAAAAAATCAAAATGTATTTTTTGCTATAATCAACGATTCAAGCTTCACTAACCCTTTTTTCTGGTGAGGCATGTGAATTACCTGATTTAAAGCATGGGTGGTTGCAAACAAAAATCATTTACGTGAGCTTGAATCGACTTGAGCCTAGCCCGGCTGCGTGGACCAGCCTGACAGGAAAAGCATCTCTTTAACTCGAGTTTGCAATCACAAAAACTGGATTACTCCGGTAGTTCAGTTCTCTATATCAAACCCTCCGTACCCTCACCTGCCCTGCCAGGAGCGGCGTAGAGTCATAAAACCCCTCCAGTTTGCTAATTCTTCCAAAGTACCGAAGCAAAGTCGCTGCGCCCAGAAGCTCTTCCCTGCACGCCGCTCCAATTTTGAAACTCAAGCCCTAAAAAAATTACTACACATAACACTTTCCCAGTGAATTAGGCCGATACATGAGCATATAGCCAAATGCAACAAGACACCTCCAAAATCAACATCCCCTCCCTCATACTTACTTGTCCGCTAGTGTCAGCACAGGCGGTGCCTCTGCGTTGAGCTGCTCGTCTGGCCTCGCCACGCATTCTACTCCAGAGATCCTCGCTGCAGCCAGGGCCGCTAGCGGAGGGTTAGCAGGCGCATAGCGCAGCTGCAGCGCCATGGCGGCCGGCGTCCGTCAAGCTCAGCGAGCTAGAAACCCGCCAGAAATGATCCTGCAGCCTTGCGAGCCGCAAGGAGGGAGGAGAGGAGAGGAGAGGGAGGGAGAGGCGCGGGAGAGAGCACAGCTGGCGAGTAAAAGTGCTGGCTTGAGTGAAGCCCTCCCCGACCAGCGTGGCTGCTACATGCACAAAATTAGCCCGTTCAGATAATCTCACATAGATTCCCTGTTCTATTAACGTTAAACTCTCAAAACTGTGACAGGAAAAATCGGAAAAAGGTGAGCATAGAAACAGGTGCGCAGTCCGTACGGACAGGGGCCTGCCTGCCGAGCTCGTTCAAAATTTCCGAATGGCAGGCGCCGCCAAATCCGGAAGCCAACGGTCACATTTGGTGAATGGGAAGGAGCAGGGCTGCCCTCTGCTGCTGCTGCTGCTGCTGCTGCTGCAGAGGAGCTGCGGCCTGCAGGTCGGCTTGTTAGGGCTAGAGATTAAAATTTGGGCCAGTGAGGAGGGTTAGTTCCACAGGGAGGGAAGGAATCCATGGCGAGTGGACGAGTAAGGAGGTCGAGGCGCTTGAAAGATGACCCGCTTCCGCAGGCTCTGCAGGCTGAGGGAGCAGGCGAGGTTGAGGAGAATAAGGTCTGCAAGGTGACACTGGGGGGGAAAGAGGCTGGGGGTATGAGGAGAGGAAGAAGGTCGAGAATAGGGCAAAGGGAAATCACCTGAAGATGCTGCGAATAGGCACTTAGGTCACGAAAAATTGCTTGTTGATTTTTTTTGCTGAAGCTCTGGGTATGTGCGTACAGATGAATATCGTGCATACGAAAAACCTGGAGCAACTTCAATTTCAACTGGAGAGGGAACGTTGCGAAAGCGGAAGTTTGAGGCAGCAGTTGCTGGTAGAATCGAACGCAAAAGGTGAATACATGACCTGTAAAAGCCTATCTTATTCTGTTAAAATGAAATTTATTTGCTATGCCACTGTGGATGAAGAAAATACCTAAGTCGGGTAAAATCTTTCCTCTTGTCGCTCTTACTCGTTTATTTTGCCGTATGCTCCGTTCTCCCGATTTCATGATTGGTATTTTCCTTGAAAGCATGATGCTAACCATGATTTTGAGTCAACATGCTGCCCACAATTGCCCGTCTCTGTTGTAAGGATATGGACTGATTAAATGCTGCTGTTTGGCCATCGGCGATCGGCGTTAATCGCATTGGTACAGAAAATTCTCGAAGAATGGTGGAGGGAATGGCTTCGTTGCTCAAATGTGAGAGTATCAGAGAAGAACCGAACGTTGATGTTAAGATTGCTGCAATCCCAGCGAAAAATGGACAAAAAATGGCTTCAACAGAAGCTTTGAAAGCGGACTATGAACAGAAGCT
Source organism: Zygnema circumcarinatum (assembly GCA_037447605.1). NCBI lineage: Eukaryota > Viridiplantae > Streptophyta > Zygnematophyceae > Zygnematales > Zygnemataceae > Zygnema > Zygnema circumcarinatum. The sequence continues at coordinate 1,715,266 of CM074808.1, forward strand.
GGCTACTTTGAATACAGAATTGCTGAAGGTTCAAGCAGAGAATACACAGCTGAAAGAGACCGAAAGAACACTTAAAGGTGAGACGCACCACTTATCTTCAAAGTCAGCTTGAACATAATATGCTACTTCAAGCACAATTGAGTGAGCGTTGACGTTAATGTGCTTTCGGATAGCCAACAAGAGTTAACGGGCAGATTCGCAAGTAAATCAAAGTGGAGGCTTTTCATTTTTTCTCTCGTCGTTGTCGGTTATCTGAATTAGTAGCTTTCTTGTTTGTGAGGTTTCGACAGTTGAGCAGCAGAGAAGTAACGAGATTAATTTATCACTCGTTCAACAAAACGACACACTCAAACGAATATGCAAGGAACTGGATGAGCTTTATCAAGCAGCTGTGAATAAGGTGGAGAAAACGTCAAGAGATGTTCAAGAAAGGGATGCGAGAAAAATGGAAAGCATTGATACAATTATGCCCGCCAGTAACAACAGACCAATCACATGCAGAGAGGTAAGTGCAAAGCAAGAAGGAAGATATTAATTTTGTAACGTTAATCAGCATTCCGTTCTGGGATGTTCAGAACCATCTCATTGATTTGTATAAAGTATGAGTTCCTTGCGCTTTTTCAGCTTCCAGCGTACATGGTCTCCTCAACTTTTTCTGATTGAGTAGAAGATGTTGATGGTTGCTTCACGGAAGGTCATTCAACTTGCATCGGTTGCTATGTTTATTGGAGAGACTGTATGATTGATCCCTTTGACTAGGTCCCCTATTCTAGGCTTGGCTGGTCTATTTGTTAACAAGACTTTTTGGTCTTCAAAGTCGTGATCAAGCGGATGCATTCAGTGCTTCTCTGTCATCACATGAATTCTTATCAAGTGTGTACTGAATATATCGACGACATGTCCCTTCGATTAATAAATCTGTGCACTCCTTGTAGACGGGGATACAGTCTTTTTTAGGTGATTGGGTGCCTTAATTCTGTTTTGCTTGTCCCATTTTTGCTTGTTTGCAGGAGCAGCGGAAATTAGATCCACCGACTATGCAGCAGGCAGCTATGATGCAATCACCTGAGCTAAATGGCCAATCACAATCATCGTCGGTTATTGATGAAGGAATGGACAAAAGAAAGTCGAAGGATGTTGCTAAACAACGCAGCAAGGCAAACCCAAAAGAGAAGACAAACGAAAACATTGACATGCTACAAGGTCAGCTGCGGAGATCCAAGCGAGTCGCAACTGTGAAGGTGGCGGTTGACGAAGATAAGGTACGGAAAACCTCTTGCAGAGGTCAACTTGGTTAGCAATTGGCGGGCATTTCTTCTTCACTCCTGAGCCTTGCATCTGTATGAATCACTGACGTGAAGCAAACTAGGTCAAGGATTGGACATGAACATACAGTGGATGAAACAGCATCATCACCGTGTGACGCATGTCACATGTGCAGGAAAACAGAACGCCCCTTCAGCCCCGGGATAACCTGAAGCCTCCATCGGAAGAGAGGCAGAAGCCCTCACTTTCAAAGACCAAGTCATCAAAAGCCGCAAGCAATGCTTCTAGGAGAGGGGTGAAGAGGACCCTGCCGCCCTCTCAGACTCTTGAGGAAGACTTGTTGGTGGAATCACCCCCTCTTAAGCAGGCTAAGGGGATTGCGGGCTTATTCGCTAATGCGTTTCGAGTGCCAAAAACAAAGAGCACCCCTACGAGCGTGGAGTGAGGTCCTAGGGACGATTCAATACGACAAAGCGCAAAGCTATTTAAGGTTTATTTATTTATTTATGGTTAATGCCGTGCTCCAGCCGAGGAAGGATTGTACTCAAATAATCAGCTTACTAGCTTTTCGACATTTTTTGTTTCTGAAGTCCCCTAATTTCATACAGTTAGGATGTCGATTGACACAGGAGGATGTTGACTTTACATTCATCTTGTATCCAATAAACAAGATTAGAGTCCCCAATGCTATCCTTTACAAACCTATTTATCTCGTATTCCGAAGTCCCTCATTTCAATCGTAATCACAGCCTTTGTTTTCATGAGTTCAGCGAGGGGAGTGAGCTTCCATGGAAACCCTAATCGTAGCTTAAGCTGCTTAGAGCAGTGCATTCCGCGGAGGCAGACTGAAAGGAAGAACTGACAAAAGGAGCCAATCTCCTTGAGGCCGGCACTGGGTTGCTGACAAGCCAGATTATTTTATGAATTGCATTGATTTTCTAATGCATTTGTTGGGTTCTACGGCTAGGGTTTTGGGCGGAAGGGTTTAGGGTTTATGCTTGAAGGTTCGGAAGTTAAGGGTTTTAAGGTTTATGATTTAGGGTTCGGGTTCAGGGTGTTAAGGGTTTGTGGTCGAGGCTTATAAGGTTTAGTCTTAGGGTCCGGGTTTAGGGTTCAGGATTTTGACTAAGGAGTTAAGGTTCTAGGGTTAGGGATTAGGGTTTAGGTTCAGGGTTTAAGGTTTGTGTTTTGGGCATTGCGGTTAGTGTTTATTTCTAGGTTTAAGGTTCAAGGGGGTTGGGTTGAGGGTTTAACGGTTTAGGATTAGGATTTGTAGGGGGGCTTAGGGTTTAGAATTTTAGGGTTAGAACTTTCGAATTTTGCAATGAGGGTTTAAGGTTTTCGCCAGTTTTTAAGGTTCAGGGTTTAAGGTTGTAGGGAGGGGTTAGAGAACCCAATGCGCACCGCCGGAGCTAGCCAACAAGACAAAAACCGTACAATTTGGTGTCGTATGCGGGGCGGTCTCCTGCAAGTGGCGAAACGAAAAGGGCGGTTGTCGCGATGTTTTGGCCAAACAAAAAGTGAGAAAAAAAAAAAAAAAAAAAAAAGGGGGATCTGTGTAAGTGCGTTCGTTTGACACGACCGTAACTGGAAGCATAGAAACGGCCTTTCCCGCGTGCCCAACTGTACGGCAGCAAGGAACGGTCACAGACTAACAGTACAGTACTGTACTGTACAGTACTGTTCTGTACAGTACGAACATGTACAACTGCGTACTGTATGAAAGTGTACGAAAGTGTACGGAAGGTCGCCCTCTTTTGCCGCGATCACATGGAAGCAGGTGGGTGGGCGGGTGGGTTTTAGGGTTTGAGGGCGCAGCCATGGCCATGGCGGAAGAAGGTGCGGGCCTGCGCGCGCATCCCAAGTGCGTGAACGCCTCCAACCCCTATCACGAGTGCTCAGACTATTGTTTTCGCAAAATTGCGCAGCTGGAGGGGGAGGGCGCGGATGCTGGAGTCGCAGAACAGGCCGAAGGTGTGCTTGGCGATTCTGTTATCACGTGCAACTGTATTTGCGAAGGGAGTGAAGTAGTCTAAAAGAACTATCTTTTTGATTTTATTTTTCATTCAGCAAAGGATTTTGCAGTTCAGGTGGTCGGAAACACCGGTAAGAAGCCTGGCATGAGAGTTGAATTGCTTTTCATTGCAGGTACAGTGAAGATATTGGTAATAAAAATTTCCTTATGCTTTTGTGGTTTCGGCGCAATTTTCTCTCGCAGATGCTTCTACTCTGGAACTCGCATCCCTTCCAACTGCCTTCGGTCGTCAGCCATCTGGCAATCGGAAGAAGGATGCTGCAGATGAAGCCGTTACCCAGGCAACGTTTATTACTGTGGGTAATATTGAAGAGAATCCTCCGGAGGAAGTGACTCTAAATGAAACTGTAGAGGAAGTGGCGGCAGAGGAGGAAATTCCAGCTGATTACACGGGTTTAAGCGACAGGCAGAAGAAGCTCTTCGATCTGAGGCTGAAGCTGGTGAGATTAGGTCCTCGACTGTATGCTTTGACTTTGCTTTCTTGTGTGAAACATAATGTAAACATAACAGCAGAGATTTGTGCATGGGCGTGGGCGTGCTGTCGTGCCATTTCTTAATCTCTGTCCAATACTCTTTAAACTGGAAGTGGATGCTTACAGGTGATGGTTTATATTCATTCAGTGTCAATTTGGATCTTAGAAGTCAATTTTGCCTGAGTACGTGGATCCAACGTGTGGATTTTGCGCATAGGAAACCTGGCTGTGCAATCTGCAGTGTTGCGGCCGTCCTGTCTATTGGAGGCCATGCAGTCATACGATTCTCAGCCTTAGTTGTTTAATGATAATAAATTACCCGGCGTACCTTGTTTTCTTAAGACCGTTCTGTTTGACAACGCATTGAATGAAGATGTACTTAGCATAAACGTCCTTGTCTGAAACTGTTTTGTGCTGGATCAGAATCAAGCTCGGAAAGCCAACCAGGGCGCTGTTGTTGCTGAAAGGAAGCGTGAAAACGAACCTGACGAACCACGAGGAATGTCGAAACAGAAGTGGTTTGAGGAAAAGAAAAGGCGGATAGGAAGGCAACTTGAAGCAAGTAATTTGGACATGACTCAAGCCTTCATGCTGGACACTCAAGAAGAAGCTGAGGCCAAGTACAAAAAGTGGGAGGAGAAGGACGCTCCTTTTGGTTGGGATGGTAAGTTCCTTGCAAAGATAAGCTATTGCATTTGAAGCTTGGTTCCCACCTTGAGTGTTTAGCAACATATTTGGCATGCGTTGCAGTTTTGTCTCCAGAAGTTTGTAAAGAATTATGCTGTCTTCGTCCCACTCCACTCACAAGGAAGAGTTTAGTTCTTGCCAAGCCTTGTGTAGTCAATAGTCAAGGTGGAGTGCTACAGATGTATTGCCTGTCTGAATGTCTGGTAGTAAAAGTGCTGTCAGCTCTTCATTTAACTGCCAGGAAATGTTGGTGGCTTACATTTTTTCTCAGAGCTGCTCCATGGTATTTTTAGACAACTGCTCCATTGTTGTAGCGATGGAGCGTGTGTTGTTTTTATCACGAAAGTGATTCGATGCACTATTTGCAACCCATGCATTTGTTTGGCAGTCAGGCTGAATGGCTGGGTGTGAATTTATCTTCGCCTTTTGCAGCCATCCTTGTATTGCAGAAGTTGACATAACACATGAGTATGAAATTTGACCTTGCAGTGTTCAACCAAAAATCGCTTTACAAAGCCTATGAGAAGCGGACAAAGAACATTCCAACCACGATGGAGGAGTACAGCAAGGCAAAAGCGGCTGATCCTGAGTTTTACAGGGACAGCGCAAGCTTGGCTTATGGAAAAGTAAACACTTTTTTCTTCTACCTGCACTCCATATTATCAGAAAGTATTTGTTCGGAGAGTCTGCATTTTTTCTGAAGGGAGTCGTCTTTCATCAGACATGTTAAGCTTTTAGAAGCCCAACTATGATGAAGTTCTTTCTCGGCTCATGGGAAAATCTTTTGACACCCCCCCCTCACCCCCCCCTTTTTACGCAGCCTGTAAATGATACTCCAGAGAATGTTGATCGAATGGTTCGGGAGTTAGAGGAACGGTCGTTGAAGCGCAAAGACTTTAGCCGCCGAAGACGTTATCACGAAGAAAAAGACATCGATTCCATCAATGACCGTAATGAGCACTTCAACAGGAAAATTGAGCGGGCTTTTGGCAAATATACTGTCGAGATTAAAAACAATTTGGAGCGAGGAACTGCGCTTCCTGATTAGGTATGAGAGATGGGAAGACCCGTTCAGTGTCAGCAGCTTATGAGCCTCCCGCACTGCAGAAGAATAACAGTTAGCTGAGAAAGCACATAGGGCACTTGAACTGCAGACAAGTTGAATCGCGTTCAGACATGAAGGGCTGCTGCTCTGAAGTGGCTGCTTTAACGTAGAACCGTGTCTATGGATATTTTTTTTTGGTGATTGAGTCTGCTGCAATTTGGAATAGCTCGACTTCGTGTAGCAGGGCAAGGGCCAAGCTAGATAAAGCGACAGGATTGAAGAGGTTGAAATTCACTGAACGGGTTCGAACTGGTTCAGACTCGCCTTGTCTCCACGGGGGCAAATAGGGCAACATGTGTATAGAGATTTGGGAGCTTGATGGTTGACGACACAGAATGCTATCAGCTCATGATTTTGGATGGATTAGGCGGAGAGAGTTGCTGTGAGAAGTTCAGTTTTTAGGTAGCAATTAAGCATCCGAAGCAGCTAAGAGGTTCACAGTACTGCTCGCACAAGTCTTCTTTGGAGGCGATGGTCTGCGAATGGAGACCATTTTCTGTTGTTTTCTTACGGTGAGTCTAAATCTGAACACTCTTTATGCGTGGAGGTTTTCATTTTGCACATTGTGACATCTCATATGTTGTTGAAGTCAACGAGTGGTGTCTACGGTCAGTCGTCCTTAGTGGTTTGTATGCGCCAGCTGGCCGAGCGTTCGCTTTCTGAGCAGTGAAGCAGCGTGGTATTCCGCGGGAAAAGGTATTGCGGCACACCTCTGGTGTGATTGGCGCAGAGTGCCGGGCAGCCATGGCTACTCCACAGTTGGTTTTTTGCTGTGGGGTGAATGGTGTCCTACATGTAGCAAGGTCTATAAGTTCCTTGTCAGTTGTGCCTCGTGAGCTCGACTAGGTTGTCAATGGATTTGGGAGAGTGTTGCGACATGCTGTGCGAAGATCAATTGGCGATCATTTTAAGGGTTTTTTTGTTTTCGTTTGTGTAACGGCTTTGGAAGTATCTTATTGCACACTGCATGCCATTCGTCAGTGTTTCTGTGGATTCGTACTGTTGGGTGGAACTTTGTTTCAAGGCAGGTTGTGTTTCAGAAGTGGTTTGGGCAGAGGAAAAACCTGAAAGAAGGATCTGAAGGAGCTGCTAGACATCTGCAGGTGCAGTCTCTATTGGGGCGGCCATGGATGGTTCTACAACATGTTTCAGTGCTTCTCTGTCCGGGCCAGCTGTGAGTTTGGCCAGCGGAACAGCATTGAGGCTGAGCGGGAGTTGAGGAGTACAGCGTAGTCAGCTTCCTGCAAGAGGTCTTGATGTACGGTTTGCTTGAGCCATGTGAGTTAAAAATGACGCCGAGAATGTGTACAGGAGTCGTACGTGGAATAGCGTTTTTTCGAGGTCTCGTTTTAGGATTTTATACAAGTCGTTTGGTTGTTCTTTTATGGCTTTTTTTGAAAGCCATGCATGCGCTCTTGCGTAGTGCTGTGCTCAGCGGATTTTCAGTGAGATATGAGTGCCAACATTTGCTCATGCGCATGGCCTCATTTGTCTGAGTGAATGTTCTCCTGTTCCGAGAAAGAATAGACATTTTTTGCTTTGCAGGTGCATGCTCTTGGCACTGTTGGATTCGGTCTGCATAGACTGAAAATATGGCCGAGAACGGCTGTCAAGTGCCACACTGTTTGGAGCACAGCCATTGTGCAGCGCAGGAGGCTGTGTGGTTCATGCACAACGCTAATGCAGGTTCTTGAGAGATCCTACTCTCTGCACGCTCTTGCTGGACCGTAGAGAAAATGGTTGGATATATCTGCAGGTCTGCCTTCCCGATAAGAGCACGTGAGACGAAACCATGGCAACTTCGGGAATCTGTCCATCTCAAAAGGCAGGTCGGCAGTTTCCGCTGCGGTGTAATTTGGTTAAGGTTGTTTTCCTATTCCTCTATCGTGCTTTCTCCATTTTTTAACTTGATTCAAAGTGAAATACCCTGTAAACAGTGCCCGTGTTACAGGTTCACAACCCTTGGTAGCTCAAACGATAAGCATAAAAGTTTGTGCAACGTAGAAGTGTGGCAGGTGAGGTCACACCTCGATCACACTCGACAGTACTCGGACTTACGATATTTAACAATATAATTTACAAAACGATATTTTACCATATATCGCCCACCCACTTGTATCGATGACACTTACAAGTCGACCGAGCCAGATCATCGTCAAGTATCGCCACGCGATACATCTCCAAATGTCGCATCGAAAAATATCCCGGAAATTCGATATACCGCATGCCATGTGGCAGAAGCCAGGCCTGCCGGTTGGCACTGCAACGACCCATGTTGTAACTGGAGGATGAGGGTCTAAGCCCTAAACCCTAAAACCCGAATCCCTAAACCGCCACCCCTGAACCCTGACCCCCCAACCCTAAACCCTACCCCCTGCACCCTAACCCGCACCTGCAAGTCCAGCACGGAGTGCGCGGGGCGGGTGCTCCACAGTTTGAAGGCGCGCAGGAGCCCCCCCCGCCCACGCGCACGCCGTACGTCCGTACGTACGTCCGTACGCGAGCGAGCGAGCAGGAAGGTCTCAGAGGCTGCCCCGGGCGGGAGCCGCGCAGTAGTCGCCGCGGGGGCAGAGGGGGGTTGACACGTGTCAAAATTGCGAGAGAGGGAGAGCGAGAAAGAGAGAGGGCACTCGCTGTTCGTCCATGACGGAATCGATCCTCTTCCGCCGCATCTCCCTCTCACTCTCTCTCATTTCCTCACTCTCACTCTCTCAATTTGAAGCATATATCTCTTCGACCTTTCTCTCGCTCTCTCCCTCGCTTTCTGTCTCCTGCTCCTTCCCTTCCCACTCTCACGACCTCTCCCATTTTCTGCCACTGTACTTCCCCTCCTTCGAGTTCCTTCATGCATTCAGTTTGCGGGGCGCAAAGCTCAAAATATTTACAATTTGGGCGGCGGTGATAGTAGCGGAACTTCTTAGCTTCTTAACTTTTTAACTTCGTAGCTCGCTACGAGTAGCAAAATTCTGCTTTTTTTTAGCTCGAGGCTTGTCCTTGCTTCGTCAAACAGTAGAGTATAATTTGAAGTAGAGTAGAGTAAGACAACAAAATGGCATTTTTCTTTAAATAAGTAGAAATCAAGTTTATTTCGGTTCAATCCTTAGAATGGCAATTCTATCGTTTAGGTAATTCAATCATAAATGAATCTTACTCAGATACTAAAAAACTTGAAAAATTTAACGCTGAATGATCGTTTGCCTCTAAAAAATCAACAAGGAGATTGAAGGGAGAGGTAAATGACGAGAAAGGGAGACAAGACAAGAAAAAAAAAGAAGAAAAAAAAAATGAAATGAAATAAAGATAGATGAGAAAGAGGAGGAGATATGTGGACGTTTTCTATAGTGTCAAATGTAATTAACATGGCGTCATATATATTGCCCCTTTATAAGAAAACAAATTCGAAATACAAAAAGATGACAAAAAAGAAGAAGGTAAAGATACTTAGTGACTTTTGATTTTTTAAGAAAAACAACTTGCATGATAGCGTACATTTCGGAACCTCAAAGCTATGGAGAAGCTTTGAAAGGTGAGGCTCTAAAAAGTGGAGGGTGGCCATTAATAGTGAACTAAGCAGCCTGGAGAAGAATGGAAAGAGGAGATTAGAGGAACTTCCTAAGAGTAGGAAGACTATTGGTTGCAAATGGGTGTTCAAGGTGAAGCGTAAGGCTGACGGGAGTGTGGATCGCTTAGAGGCTAAGTTAGTAGCAAAGAGGTATAGCCAAAAAAAGGGGATAGATTACTCTGAGACTTTTGCACTAGTGTGGTAAAGTTTAACTCCCTTTGTTCACTCATTTTAATTGTAGTAGTTGAGAAGATGCATGTCCATCAACTTGATATTAAGACTGCATTCCTTTATAGGGATCTTAGTAAAGAGATCTATATGGAGTAACCGAAGGGTACAATAGTAGTAGGAAAGGAGCACCTCGTATGCAAATTGGTAAAGAGCCTTTACGGGCTTAAGCAGACACCCCGGATTTAATACCAAAAGATTGATGATCATTTGTAAAGGAGAGAATACAAGCGCTTTCAATCAGACTACTCTGCCTACAACAAAGGTACTTGGAAAGAGCTATTGTATGTGGGCATTTATGTCAATGATTTGATCATTATAAGTTCTTCAATGCAAAGCATTCAAAGTCTGAAAGACTTGATGAAGAAGAACTTTCAAATGTTAGACTTAAATGAGGCCCAATATTTATTAGGAATTAGTCTTCAAGTTCTTGAGGGGGACTGTTGGCTATGGGATCAAGTTTGAAGCAAGGAGTAAAAGTGAGGTATATTGTTATACGAATGCAAATTAGGGAGGCGACGTAGATACAACAAGATCTACCTTTGGATATGCATTCATGAACAACAAAAGAGTGGTGACTTGGAGCTCTAAGCTCTAAGATTCAATAGCATTGTCAAAAATTGAAGCGGAGTACATGGCAGCGTGCCATACAGCCAAGGAAGTAGCTTGGTTGCAACAGTTCTTTGAAAAGTGTGAGTGGCCTCAAACTCCTTCGCAACTGTTGACAAATAACCAGTCCTCAATGACTTTGATGCAAAATCTAGTCTTTTACAAGAGGTCTAAGCACATCAGGATTGAGTATCATTTTGTCTGTGAGCTTGTGGTTGAAGGAAGAATGGTTGTAGTTTATGTTGGCACAAACAACCAAGTAGTAGACATGCTTACAAAAGGGGTCAATGGAGAGACGTTGTGGAAAAACAACATGCTTGTAGGATTGGGGCCTCAAAAGAACTAAGTACCAAGAGGGGGAATGTTAGTGTATATTAGTTAGTGGTACATAGTTAGTTAGTGTATGTGTTTGTTTAGGAGTCTAAAAAGGCTAGGCAGTAGAACTAGGGTCGAGCTAAGATCTGGCCAGAGTCCAAAGGTGTGTTGGAGACACTTAAGGCACGAGTCACGGGAGGCCATCAGAACAAGGGTCCGCAACGGATACGAATGGCCGGCTATGTTGAGACAAAGTACAAAATGGTGCGCAGCCAACAATGTGTGATGTGATAAGCATGGCATGCATCTAAAGATGCATGATGTGACTAATGTGCAACTAAAGACATGTGACGTGATAGGCGTGTAGGCATAGGCGTGTGGCAAGACCAACGCTTAGTGTTTGCTAGCAGGGTTGGTAGCCGCCCATGGCTGTTGCTTTGGGTGAAATATAAATTGAGTGGGAGAACATTGAGACTTAACTTTGGGTGTAGACTGCAAGAAGCAGTAGGTGAAGCTTCTTGAAATGTGGTGGAGCTTCACAGCTTGAGGGTGGTAGTCATTAAGTGGAGTAGAGGTGCAGGGGGTGACTCTTGCTACGTGCTTGTATTTCCATTTGAATGTTAAGAGTTTTAGGTCATTGTGCTTTTTCTTAATTTTTTGTTTTTGTGTTTTATTTTTATTCTTTGCCTGGGGTTGTTTTAAACTTTGTGAGTGAGGTCTTGTTCTTCCGCAAAGGTGGCGTCTCCCAGTCTTAGGCGTAAAGAGAGTCCTAGGCGTAAAGAAATGTCCTCCTCAGAGGCATCCTCTAACAGGTTTAGGGGCTCCGTTTCAACATGGTCTGCCTGCTTTAGTCCTGCTCAAGTCTTGCTAAGCCTTGCTCAAGCCTACCAAAAGGGGCCGGCGGCTGCAATTCATTTTTAAAAATTTGGCGGGAAAATTTGGTTTTCTGAGCGCGCCAGTTGGAAACGCCGGCGCCTCTTAGGGTGGGGTTCCATCAGCGTTTTTTCGCCGACGTGGAGGTACATGCATAGTTCCCCAAAAGCAAAATTTCACTAACTTGCTGCAACGCGCCGTTTGCCGTCGATTTCGCTTCGCACGCTCAATGTGCGGTCACGATGCAATGACTTAATCAGTTGTCCGATATGGTGCCAATGTGGCGCCTGCGTGGCGCCTACGTGGCATGCTCGCAAGTTTGGGCTCTGTGCGTCTGTACACCGTAGCTGTCACGTCTGAAAAGCTAGCTTTCTCAGCCGTGCGCGGAATAGCACTAAGTTCTGCACTCAGAGTCCAGCAAGGAGAGTCAGAGAGAGAGAGAGAGAGAGAGAAGGAGAGCTTCAGAGGATGGCGCAGCCCGGGGCAAGGGTGCAACCGAATGCCGGTACGTTGGTTGGTTGGCGACGGCCAACCTCGCCCCTATACGCTTCCCCCGTTGAACCTCCTACCAGCATGGAGGATTGGAAGCAGGGCTGTCCAGTGGCAACCCGCCACGCGTCCATCTCTGACCCGGATGGGTCAGAGGAGTACAAC
>CM074808.1:1734676-1746688 GCA_037447605.1 Zygnema circumcarinatum
AAAGGTCCGATGAAGCGGGGCCACAGCTTACGTGTTCCGCCATAAGCTTTGAGTCTCAAGTTCGCCGTACTTAGCAACACCTCATCGCCTTCGTTGAAGGTGAGTTGGGTACGGTGACGGTCAGCATAGGCCTTTTGTCGCGACTGGGCCGCTAGCAGGGTCTGTCGTGCCCTCTGCAGCGCCTCAGACATTAGTTGGACAAAAGATCTGACTGCGGGAGGTTGAGTCCCATCAGTCCCTCTCAGCTTCCAAGGATCGGGGTTTCTGTGGACGCCCATGTTCCACGGATCAGGGGACTGATCCCTTGGTTGCAGGGGATTTAGGGGATGCTGACCAAAATTCAGGAAGAAAGGGGTGGTACCAATGGACTCCTGGAAAGCATTATTGATGGCATACTCAGCCACTGGGAGCAGTTCGTCCCACCCATCCGGGTAGGTCCCATAATGCCGAGGTAATCCTCCAGATCCCGCTCACCCGCTCCGCCTCCCCGCCATCAGTTTGGCGGGTGGAAAGTCGTACTCAACGCTTCCTCGCTTTTCTTGGTCCCAACGATTTGAGCACTCGGCCCAAAAATGGCCGTGAATCGCGGGATCACTTCGCCGCATACTTGGATCAAGACCATGCTGGCTCCACACTTTGTCAACATACAACCGTGCAATCTCGTCGGCCCCAGCGGTCTTAGTAGTTGGTGCAAAATGCACCATCTTGCTGAGTCGATCGACAAAGACGAGGATGGAGTCATGTGTTGAAGCAGGGGTCTGCTCCCCACTTCCGGCGCCACCTCGGGTGTCGCCCTCCATTGGAACTTGAGTTCCCACGGATGAAGACATTCAAACACTCAAAGCTCTATCTTACTTCACTCATCGCCCATAACAACAGAATGAAGCTACAAGACAAGCACAGCGGAAATCACAATGAGAGAGTGTTAGGAGAAAGCTCACGGCTCTAAAACTCCTTATAATAAAACTGTCTTCCCACAATGAAGTTCTCCCACTACTTCAAGGTCCCTCTTACTCACCACCTCACCTACAAGTGTAGGCAAAATTTAGCAAAGACGAAAGGTGTCTCCGGTAAGACCCGGTGACTATGACAGAGTAGTGTAGGTGGATTACTTCCATAAGTAAAACTACGACTATAATATGGCTATCCTCGCGACGCGGACATTGACATGTCACGCCGTCCGCCATTGCAAAAACTACGTGACCGAAGTCCGGAGTGGGCGCATCAAATAGCGCATCAGCTAGCTGCCTCAGAAAACCTACGGCGGCGCCGCACCTAGTTCTACGGATCGCATATCCGTCTGCATGCTGCTGCTTCGCCAGCCGCCTTCGCCACACATCTCGCCGACATCAACTCGCTGACCTACATCGCGAAGTGGTCCACGTATGCATTCCTAAGCCACACCAAATACCTTATGTCAAGCTCACGCCAGAACTTTATGCCTCACAAGCTACTGTCATGCATTAATCGAGTCGCCAAGGTCTCAGATGCTAATCATGTCACACACTAATCAAAGTTGCGTGATTCAGACTCCACTTACTTGTGTCACCGCCACACTAATCAGCTACCAGACTCCTCACAAGACTACAAGACTCACCAAAGTCAGAGCAATCGGCTATCACTAAATCTAAGAGCACTACGCTTCTTAGCAGATTCATGTTCTACAAACTGAGTACTACAACAAGTTAGTGTGTGCCATACAATGTCTAACTATCATACACTAACACTAAATAACTCTTGGGACTCGCCTCATGGGCCCCAGCCCAATCAACCTGCCGCTCACTAGTAGTGTCTCCCCCTCACACCTTTAGTCAACATGTTCGCGAGCCTGCTCTTTTGTTCCTACAAACTTCACCACTATCATCCCTTCCTCTACCAACTCTCGCACATAATGATATTGCACCCTAATGTGTTTGGTTCTTTTATGGAACACAGGGTTTTCCATAAGAGCTATAGATGACTGGTTGTCCGTGAAAAGAGTCAATGGTAAGCCAGGGTCGTGCTTTACATTCTACCTCAAAGAAATGTTGGAACCACATCCCTCCTTCACAAGGCGGGCACGCCCCATGTATTCTCCTTCGGTGGCTCTACGCTTACCGTAATCTTGTAACTGAAAGCCCATGAGATCGCCCGCTCAGAACACAAATCCTGACGCCGCATCGCGTGACGCGTCCACGCCACCTCCTCAATCTCGGAAGTCGGTGTATCCCATCGACTCAGTCGCCCCTCTCAAACCCGAGGTCAGAATCCGTCCCTTTCATCAATCTCAAGATCCGCCACCGCCTCCCAGCCGTCAAGACCGATTCTCCATGAACCGACTTGCTGAGCTCACGGCTTTCGCCAAGTCAGGACGAGTACCTATCATCAGATACATTAAACTCCCGGATGTCGATTCAGACGCACTGCACATTCTCTCGTATCTCCGCGATCTCTGCCGCAGTATCATATTTCCGACAATCGCTGCTCCGACATCTCCATCAACTCGAGCAAGGACGCACTCTCCATTTTTGAACCTGGCAGTACATCTGCGGCGCATTTCTTCCTCGAATATTAAAGAAAGAAGCTGCCGCCCTCGCCTCTTCAACTGCATTCCTAGGAGATACTGTGCCTCCCCTAGATCCGACATTTTGAAGTTAGCTTCCAAAAGCTGCTTCAAATCATTGATTCTCTCCAATGAGAGGCTCACCATTATGAGGTCGTCCACGTAGATCCCAACGTACATGAGATCTGCCTCTTCCCCTTGTCGGTAGACGGAATGATCCGTCTCAAATCGCGCAAATCCGTTACTCCTCAGGAGGTCATCAATTTTCGTACCAAATCCTGGGCACCTGTTTCAGTCCATACAATTTTTTTACAAGACGACAAACGATGTTTCTTCGCCTCGACAATCCTTTCCTTCTGCCGTACTTACGATCTCTCGAGATCTCCGCATAAAACGCTGTCTTGATATCGAAGTTGATGTAATGGGTATCCCTCGCCGCCGCAATCGCATATTAGGGGCACCTGAGGAGTTGAACTACTCACGGGGCGAAGGTCTCCGTAGCTCCATTCCACGCTTCTGGTTGAAGCCCTTCACACTGTGACGCTGCTTTGTAACGGTCGTGACGCTTTCCCGCCCGCCGCCGCCTTGAACACCCACTTGCATCCAATGGCCCGCTTTCCCCTCGCCGCAGCTCCTCAAGTCGCCACGCGGCCGCTTCTCCAGCAACTGTCCCACTCGCTGCCGATCGCCGCCGCTTTTCTTACTTTCTCCATCACCCCGCTGCAGGCCTCCTCAAAGGCTTGCGTTCCTGATCATAAACAGGCAGCCTCCCTTCACAGGTCCGCCGAAGTCTGTAGGCACTCTTTCCTGTACTAGGTTAGTCTGCAAAGGCCTGTAGTGATCAGGCCTCCTCACCACACGGGTGCTCCTCCGAGGTCCTTGCGCTCTCCGGCTCCTCGTGTTGAAGAAAATCCCCGGGACAAACCCGGGAGGCATGCTCGACAACATAGCCTCTTTCTCAGCCGTCTCCAAATCCTCAGACTCCTGCCCATGCAAAGGTACAGCTGCCGAAGTTCTCCCTCTGGCTCTGACAGTGAGTGTGTAGTGGTGCCGCTCTCCGCTGGACGGGTTATGCTCCTCGCCATGCCTCGGTTCAACTCCCACGCCGCCCACGCTCGGGCGCAGCTCCTGCCTGCCTCGCTTCTTCAAGCGTACATCTCCTTCAAGCTGACCAGAGGGCGCCCATGCCTTCGCTGGTCTCCACATCCTCGCATAATTTCCAAACTCGCCTTTTGGGGTGCGGGTCTCAATTTAGCCGAAGCTCACTCAGCTTCTCCTCATCCACATCAACGCTCGGTGCCTCTGCACTGCTTGTTTCTCGAGGGTTCCACACCGTAGGTGCGATCGTCTATGTTGTAGCCGAAGGTACCTTCCACGCTCTGGGGTCGAACTTTCTCTT
Organism: Zygnema circumcarinatum; assembly: GCA_037447605.1. Taxonomy (NCBI): domain Eukaryota; kingdom Viridiplantae; phylum Streptophyta; class Zygnematophyceae; order Zygnematales; family Zygnemataceae; genus Zygnema; species Zygnema circumcarinatum. The sequence continues at coordinate 1,738,618 of CM074808.1, forward strand.
CTGCCTCGCTTTCGGCACTGTCGACCAGCAGCGCGCTCCAAAGGTCTTCAAGTGGGACACCGTGGGTTTCCTCCCACTCCACACCTCTTCAGGAACCTGATCCTTAAGCACAGAAGATGGGCATCTATTTCTAAGGTAAGTTGCGGTCATCACCGCCTCTCCCCAAAAAGATGCCGGGAAGGGGGAATCTATCAGCATGGTTCGTGCCATGTCCCCCAGCGTCCTATTGACCCTCTCAGCAGCTCCATTACTTTGAGGAGAGTAAGGAGCAGAAAATTCATGCCTTATTCCGCGAGCCTTCAAGTACCCGCCGAACTCCTTCGACTTGAATTCCCTCCTGCTGTCTGGAGCCGTTGCCTTTCAGTTTCTCGACCGCCTTCGCCCATCTCGAAATCACAATCTCCTCGAAAAGTCTGAAAAGCCTAGACTTGTACTTGAGAATTTTCACCCAAATTTTCTCGAAAAAATCATCAAGGAAGGTGATGAAGTAGCTGCAGCTCTCCTGTTGCCGTGTCACGGGCCACAAATCGTATGTACCACCCAGTTTCTCCCTACAAGGGAAATGACCTCTCCACCTCGAAAAGGGCCCCTCGGCGCGCCTCTTCCCCTACACACACTCTTTGCAAAAAGCCTAGCTCCTTCTCAACTATGTCAATGTCTAACCCGCGGACCAGCCCCCTTGCAGCAAGCTGTTGCAGTCCCCTATGGTTTAGATGACCAAGTCTACGATGCCAGAGATTTACTGCACCCTCAGTTACGGCCATCACACCCTCATCTTCTTCTCTCCTATAATGAAGGTAATATAGGCCTCCCTTCTCGTACCCCTCAAACAGCCGCTTCCCCGACTCCAAGTGAGTAGCTACGCAAGACTTCTCCTTAAAGGTGACTTCGCACTCCCTCTACATACTTGGATCGACCGACATGAAGTCTTGTTTCAGATCGTGGTGTGAAGTACGCCACCATGCACAACCGCTTCTTTCTTTCTTCGTGAGATGATGCAGAGCCGTCATGAGGGATCATCTTACCACTCCTCCTTGTAACCCACCTCTCCGGGTTGCCGAAAGTGAAATTAAAACCGTCCTTCCAAGGTGTCAGCCGTGAGAACATTCGCTTGTCGCCACACATGTGCGGAGCTTTTGTGTCGACAAATTATGGCCGCCCCGATCCGCTAGAACCTGGATCTTCTTCCCAACAAAATCGCATCGTTCGGGCCAAGATGAGATTCGCCTCCACCGCCACTCTNCAATCCGTGCTCTTGTGGCCTCGCTTCTTGCATTTGAAGCAGATTCCCTTGAATCCCTTCTTGACGGATGACGATGCTCCCCCACCCCGATCTTGGGTGTTCTTGTTCTTGTAACAGCTTTGGCCGGTAGCGGGCTCCGCTCTACGCGACGTAACACGCCCTCGTGAGGGCGCTCTCACTTGCCCGCCCTCGGCGCACTCCTCTTCTACCCTTGTCGAGTGCAAAGGCCAACACCTTCTCCTCGTGCCCCTAACGCCTTGGACAGTTGTTCTCCTCCTGATCCTCCTCGCTTCACTTTGCTCAAGGGTCATCAATGCAAAGTTTGTTAGAACAGTCCTAAGAGCTGCACCGCTACATCGACCGCCAGGCAGTCCCCTAGAAACCGCTGATTTTATGGTCTCCCCTAACGTTTTGCAAATACTTAAGAATCTCTCCTCCATTAGAGTATCAACCACCATATATTTCCTTCCTTCTTCCGAGGACATCTTCATTTTCCTAAGCTGCGTAAAGGCTGACATCGCTACGCTATCCTTTACGCCATATCTCCTCTAAGCATCTCCACATAGCATGTGAAGTCTTAAGGTCATACAGCATGGAAGAGGGACTTCCCCTCACGCTCATGACGATCTGGGTGAGGGCCTTGTTGTCCTTGGTCCTCCATCTGGCGAAGCCGCCGTGGTTTTAACTCCCACTGCTGCCCGGGCCAGGTTCTCCCGCTGCACCGTGCTCTGATGGTGCCGCTAACGCACTTCAACGGTAATTCCCGCCCATAAGCAAAGGAACCGCCGCCATCTCCACCCCTGTAGTCCCAACCATCGAACGCTGATGCTGAACTTCACGCGGGTCCTCCTCGCCACCTTGGGCACAGATACCACTTGATGAAGCAGGGGTCTGCTCCCCACTTCCGGCGCCACCTCGGGTGTCGCCCTCCATTGGAACTTGAGTTCCCACGGATGAGGACATTCAAAACACTCAAANCTCTATCTTACTTCACCTACCTACCATAACAAATGAATGAAGTTACAAGACAAAGTACGGAAATCACAATGAGAGAGAAAGTTAGGAGAAAGCTCTCACGCTCTAAAACTCCTTATAATAAAACTGTTCTCCCACAATGAAGTTCTCCCCACCACTTCAAGGTCCCTCTTACCACTACCACGCATTTCACAAGTGTGCAGCTCAAAGCAAAGACGAAAGCGTGTTCTGAGTAAAGACCCGGCATCGCGCATGCAGTAGTGTAGGTGATTACTTCCCATAGTAAACCACGCGACTAATATGAGGGCCCGCGACGCGTGACACAATATGTCACGCCGTCCGCCATTGCAAAACCCATGTACCGAAGTCCGAAAGGGCGCACGTAACAGCGACTAGCTAGCCGCCAGAAACCTACGGGCTGGCGCCGCACTCCAGTTCTGTCGGATCGCATATCCGGCCCGCATAGCTTTCGCTTTTTCGCGCTACGCTTCCTTCAAGAAGCCTTCGCCGGCTATCTCGCCGCCGCGACATTCAACCGCTGACCTACATCAGCGAGTGGTCCACGTATGCATTCTGCCACAATATCTTCCATGTCGCTTCCGCTGGGCCAAGAACTTTATGCCCATAAGCGGCGCTTCCGCTGTCAGCGAGCTCAATTCCGAAGTCGCCGTCCGCATTTCGCGCGAATCATGCCGCCGACCAATCAAAGCTAAGATTCGTATTCCACTTACTTGTGTCACCGCCGCGACCAATCAGCGCCGCTCGTTCGTACTCCGCGCACTCGCGGCGCACTCACCAAAGTCAGAGCACCGACATCACTAAATCTAAGAGCACTACGCCTAGCAGATCTCATGTTCTACAAACTGAGTACCACAACAAGTTAGTGTGTGCCATACAATGTCTAACTATCATACACTAACACTAACATCATGCCCCCGAGGTGTCACAGGAAGATCTGTGATCAAGTCCATACCCACACTGTCCCATTTCCGAAAAGGAGGTGTGAGGGGTTGCAGCTGGCTAGGGATCCTGCCAGTGCGGGGTTTGTTTCGTTGACAAGTTGGACAAGCGAGTACATACGCTTTCACATCCCTCGAGAGTCCAGGCCACCGTAACTCCTGAGCAAGGCTTCACCTGCTCTTGCAACCCCATGTGACCTCGGCACGGAGGATCATGTACTACCTGCACGAGTCAGCTGCATGGGGCCCCTCGCCTGGGCACGCACCGTAATCACGTCAGTAGTGGTACCGTATCTGTCCTAGGACACCACTTCACCATTACCTTGGCCATCCAGGAACAAAGGATCACCAGTATACCCCTCCTGGATCATCTGTCTGAGATCAGAGAGAGCAGGAGGGTTGACTGCGTCACTGGTGGAGGGATCTATGACAAAGCATACTGGAGACGGAGACTCGGGGTTGGCCGGCCCCTCACCTCTGTCATCTCGTTCCACCAACACTCGAGTCGACGAGCGCACCATCCAGGCAAGATGCCGAGGCTGCCTACTCAAGTGGTTCAAGTATATCCGCCGATAAAGCGCGACCCACCGGCAAATAAACCTTTGAGGAACTCACCTCGGGCCAAGTGGCTCACGCCAAGCAGACAAGGTCTCGCTGGGCTGAGGAACGCCGGGCCAGCGGTGGTCGCTGACTGGCCAGGACTGCCACTTTTGGGGCCAGCACCGCCATGTCCTCGTATGCGGACCACCGCAAGCGCTTCCTCGCTCGCTAAGTGTATCAGCTTTGCGCCGGCCGGATTCATTTTGGCGACTTTCATATGCCAAAGGTTGGCCATCCTGAAACAAGACGGCACCCAAGGCGAATCCCGAAGCATCACAAACCACTTCATAAGGCTTCGACTCGTCCGCTTAAACGCGAGAGTGGGTGCGTGAATAGTGCATGGCGACACCTTCAATGCATCCCGCATTCGCGGGTCCAGGCGTAAAGGGACACCGAACGTCAAATTAGTCAAGGGGGTAACCAGTTTACTAAACCCTGGATGAACTTTACTCTAAAATAATTCGCAAAGTCCGTAAAAGACCTCAACCGGGTGCGTGTCAGTTTTCTGCTGGCTTCAAGTTTTCACGGAATCTTTAAGCGTGATCGTCGGCGACTCGAATATTGAGGATATGTTTAGCGCACGCTACGGGGCCAGGACCTCGAGGGCGTACTCATAAGGATACTATGACTACCCCTTTCATCTCGCCAATGATAGGTTAGACGCCAAGACCGCTAGGTTTTGGCCTCATCCCGCGCGGCAAGGACTTTTGATCGATCGGGTCGTCCGCATGCGTGTACTGACTACTCCATTACACGATCCCGCCGCCGCAGATCTAGCCGCCGCTGCCGCCGTTACGCCGGCGTAGCCGCCGCACGGCCGGGCGCTGACTCCACGAGATGCGTGGCATCTTTTGACAAGTAAATCCGCATCGCACGACGGGCTGACAAAGTTCACTCGCCGACGCATGCGGCGCCGCCGTTATTTGAGCCGGGCCAAGGCGACGCTCGCGGAGATGCGCGAGACCATTTGCTTGTCCCCAAATGATAACTCGGGCATGATTCACGCCGCGGGCTCGATAAGGGCCCCGGCCCCGTCCTCCATGCCGGGTAGGTTCAATCTGGGGAGCTTTGTTGATCATGCGATGGGAGACCATCCGAAATTGTATCAGCATTGGAAGCTCACGCCTCTCTCTCTCTCTTCTCCTCTTGACACTCGCATTTCAGAGCAGTACCGCCAGGCGTGTTGTTACATTGGTGACGAGCCGCAGTTTAGAGACTCGAATTTCTTTCGAGGGGGACCAGCACGCCGCAGCGCCAGCTCACGCCGAAAAGCGCGCCGGGCAGATGGCGCCGCGCTACTCACCTCCCCTTCTCCGGATTCGGAGGAGGACGCGGACATATACAACCGTGGGCGACTTCATGACCCCATGGACACGGGCCCCGGCTGGGGCTTCACCTCCGCTGCCCCCTTCTTCTTCACGGAAGCTGAATCCTACGGTATCACCTCGGCCGCCGAGGAGCAAATACGGGGCCGTACCGCCGTTGAGCTGCGTACGCTTCCACCGGCTCGACAGAGGTTTCCAAGGGGCCGCCTTCGGGCGGCAGAGAGCACCCTAACACCCCGTGAGTATTGGGTGCCTATCCCCTGGATGGGGATGAAGTCCCGGCCGAGCGGAGGGGCCGGGCCACGGATAAGCTTTTCCGGCCGGAGGGAGGCGCCGGGCTCCTGGAGCGACAGCCAGCCAGGACGCTGCTCCAAATAGGAACGCCACGCTTCCTCGGCAGATCTTTGAGCGTGGTCGGGCAGAATCCGGTGAGGACCCTCCGCCCATCGGTAAGTCTGACAATCCCTCCTCCCAGCATTTGTCGATATAAAGAGAGAGAGGCGGCACCTCCTGTGGGGAAATGGGGAGGAGTCATAGCCGCTCAGAGGTGCACAAGACCCTCTCGCTTGTCCGCTGCCTCCTGCAGCTGGCGTGGTCCACGGGCGCTCCTAAAATTAATTTAGGGGCCAGGCTCCCGCCTCGGGCCGCTTCCCCTCAGCCAAGGAGCACCTGCGGCCGCCTCGCTGAGGGAGGGAGGGTGATCGCCAGCAAAGAACCCACCTTCGGCCGGTGTCGTTGGCGGACGGGCGCGACCCCATCAACTACTCGCTTTGTGAAGACCCTCCCCCGAGAAATCGGGCGAAGGTTCCTCCGATCTCCTTATGGGGAGATCGGCCGAATTCCGACTGCCCAATTGATCATTGGATGGGGGAAGTGCGTGGGTACCTGTGTGCTACTCAATGCCCTCCCGATCAATGGGTGAACTTTGCTTCACCCGCTTTGAGGGCGTGGCATGGAGTGTCTAGTGCCGCCGCAAGGTTTAATCGAAAAGACTTTATAGTTCAGCCTGAATCTCAAACACTTTGGTATCCTCGATCCCGCTGCCAAGCAGACGCAGATGTGTTCCAGCCGCTTCATGCATCGGAAGCGCAAGGAATTCCTACGAATTGCGGCGGCTTGGGCTTCACTGTTCCCACTGACCGAAGAATTTTCTTCCTGCTCAGCCCATGGATTGAAGCCGCACGCTCGAAACAGCCGGGTCAATCCTCGCATCTTTGGAACCCTCGGGACCTATGGATGACGGAAAGCAGATGTTTGCAAAATGCGTTCAAACTCCACGTACCGGGTCTACAGATGGTGCAGGCCTTCCCGGCCCCGCTGGAGCATTAACATCTACCGCATCACTACAAGAAACTGGTGCGCGCCACAAAGCACAATCTAAGGGAATGGCAAGAGAAATTTCCTTCCTCCTCACCAGCTATTAATTCAACGCCACAAATGAAAAACTTGCTCCACAGGAGATGGAGGCTTTGCGCGCGGAAAACAAGTGTTTCCGTTGCAGGAAAGTGGGGCATAGGTCTTATGACTGCCCATCTTTCAAGAAGGATAGGAAGGGGAAAGGGCCGGCGGAAAACGGCTCCCCACCGGCAGCTTAGGGGTCTCTGCTGGTGGGCTTGACAGTAGGGGGGGCAGCGCATTAGCTGCCATCACTAGTGTAGAATGTTGTATTCCAAGGGCGGATGACATTCTTAAAGTGATTGGGGGAGTTTTCAGCGGGAATCTGTTGTTTGTGTGCGATGCATTCCCTGCTGATTATTCATTGCCACCTGCTATGCTTGTGACTCCAACAGCATTTCCGAATGCTGTCTTGATGAATGAATGGCATGTCATTATCTTGAATGCCATGGGCAGTGATGCCTTAGTGCAATGTGCATTCGATGCCTTGCGCTTGCTGCGGTCGAAAGACCATGTACTCAGTCTGCGAGTACTGCTCCCACAACACGTGGCAGTGAAGGCTTATCCACAGACTGAGTGGAAAGTGGTAAAGCTTTGGAAGAAGGGCTTCTCCCTTCTTAGGTGGGTGATTGGAGCTCCCACCAGTGTGCTGGTGAAGTCTCCTCATCCCCTTGTGTGGCGGTTAGCGCGCCCCCACGCACCGAATGTGCTACGGTCCATTTTCCACTTGTCTCATCGTGCTATGACCTTCGAGGGTTCGCCTTCATGGACACTCAAAGAAGTTGGTTTTGCTGGACATCGGGCGCGACGCCAACTTTGTTAGCGCTGTTCTTTTGTCGTGACCGGGCAGGGTTTGCGTACCCGCACCTCTTCATTCCTATAGTGTAATCTTTCGTGATGGACGCGATCGCCAGCTTCGGGTAGCGCCACAGAAATTGAAGATCTGGGCCTTTACTCCGGGTGGCTCAACCGCTATTGACGCTATTAGCCCCAGGAACAGACTTGATCTTGGGAAGCAAATGGCTGACGCTTATGGGCGCTCAGTTAGATTTTGTTGTCCCTAATTGCGTCCTCCGCAGTGAAGGAAGACGCATGACTCTGCAACCAGGCACTCCTTCGAGACCAGCCTCGTTGCGGTCATCTTTGTCGTTTCTGTGCTCCGCCATGCAATTGGGCAGAGCACTAAAAACGAGTAGCATCTTGTTTATGGTGCAAGTCATGACGGCAACCGAGGACGCTCATGACGAGGATCAAGAGTGGCAGCCCACTGCGGGTGAGGCAATGCCAACTGTTCCAGCTTTGTTTCAACCGTTGTTGAAAGCGTTTGAGGATGTTTTCCCAGACGATCTGCCAAGAGGTCTGCCTCCGGCACGCGGGGTGGGTCATACCATTCCCCTTGAGCCAGAACAGAAACCTCCTTGGAGGCCTATCTATCGGCTTAGCCCAAAGGAGACCGAGGAGATGCGAAAGCAACTCGCTAACCTGCGTGATAAGGGCTGGATTGAACCCAGCCAGAGCCCCTTTGGGGCCCCTATCCTTTTCGTTGGAAAGAAGGATGGGTCTTTGCGAATGTG